>CP139501.1:248081588-248113014 GCA_021014915.2 Artemisia tridentata subsp. tridentata
TAATTAGACCGAGAGGAATGGGGCGATAAATCAGGCGACTCCCCCCTGGTTCGCCGGAAACACCGCCCCCCTCAGGCGATCCACCTTCTTGGCGATACATATGGGTCGGCGGCTGAAAGTTTGAATTTTTTGGTGGTTTCCATGTTCTAGCCGTTATACAAACGGCTCTCTTTTTCTTTTCTTTTTTTTTTTTTTTTTTTTTCTTCTTCCACTTCATTAAATCTATATATATATATATATATATATATATATATATATATATATATATATATATCCAAATCCAACATTTTATACACATACTTCCACTTCATTTTACTTTCCTTTACATATATCATATATTTTTTTTAAATATGTATCCAAATCCAAATAACTTTCGCAGCCCGTATGGGTATCGTGCACGTCCAAACGTCTCAAATCAACCGGATATGAATGATCCAAATTTACTTAATAACCCGGCATTGTTTCAATATATCCAACAAATGAACGTTCCATCACCAATGCCGGGTTTCGTACCTTGAAATGCGTCACGAGAGGGATACGGTTTCGCCGGGGTTACTCCTCAAAACACACCGGGTGGACATTTTGGTATAACATTTTTACTCTTTATATATATATATATATATATTGATGAAGCGAAAAGTGTACCGCTTTTAGGGGGTCATTTAAGCCCTAAATCGTATTTATTTGATCAAATATTGCCCTAAATCGTTCCTTTTGTCATTTTAGGTATTTTGGAGATGAAATCTGAAAAAGGAAGCATTTTGGACGTTTTTGGAGCATAAAAGTGAGAGAAAACGACAAAGTCTCAAAATCGGCTGGAAAAGTACCTGTGACGGCGTCAAGCACCATTGTGACGCCGTCAACCCTTGACGCGCCAGAGAGGATTTTGGATGATTAAAAGGGGACGGCGTCAAGAAGGCCATCAAGAAACCCTAACCGCGGCGAGGTGACGGCGTCAGCTCTATAACGTGACGCCGTCAGATCTGATTTTCTATATATATTCTCATAATTTTAAGTCATTAGTGTGCAACTTTGTGAGGAGAAACCCTAAGACGATTTTTCTGCTACTTTTAAGGGTTTTATACCCTTGGATCTCCCATGTTCAATTGAAGATAAGTAATCAATTAATCATTCAATATGTCTATGTGTTGTTTGATTATATCTTGTTCTTGTCTTTTATTTAACATGCTAAGCTAGATTTATCTTGTGTTTGCTTAGATCTAATGAAACCTAACTATTGATTATTGGTTGTTGGTGTGTTATTAATTGTATTGGATGATTGTTTATCGATGTTAGGCTTAAGAAAACTGGCTAACCTCCTATACGGTAACCTGCTTGAACGTCAATAATATCAATACGGTTCACCGACATGCAATTATCGTTGGAGGAGTATCTCGCGGTTTGATCCAAATCGAAAGTCACGGCTTCATTACCAACTCGCAAGGTAATCTCTTCATCATAAGCAGCGGCGCCATTTTATTGATGTAATATATTTTTGAGTCCAAAGAAATTGTAACGAATACAATTCCCCGGGTCGTTCTCCCAACGAAGGTTTGACGGCGAATAAGTCGAATCGGAGTCGTGAAAATGTGAAGTGAATAAGTGAACGTGAAAGATTATTTTGGTGTTGTTTAAACTAAAATATGAAAAATTAAAAACAATCTACGATAACAAATATAAACACACAACAAGAAATAAAATAACGCAAATCCCGGGTCATTCCGAGATTTATAAAACTAATAGTGAAATTATAAAGCTAAAATGCAAAGATTAAAAGCTAAGGGACTAAAACTGCAATTTAATAAAATTAATTTTATGAAAGAAAATTAAAGAGAACAAAAAGTTTAAAAGTTTAGGGACTAAAAATGTAATTTCAGAAACTTTACTTGAACCTAAAAGTTTTAAAACTGAAGACAAGGACTGAAACTGTTATTTCTAAAACTTATTTAAAACTAAAAACGTTTTTATACAAAGACAGGGACTAAATTTGCCAATAAACAAACTGAATTAATATTAAACACTAACTAGGCACGAATTAAACTTAAACAGAAACTCTAGGGACCAAAAATGACAATACTGACTTTATTTTATTTTATTTTCTTTTTATATCATTTAAAACTAACTTAAACTAAGAAAATGCATATAAAATAGCAAAACAACTCAAATAAATCTGGGATTTTTTTGTAAAATCTAAAAAACTAATCTACTTTTTAAGAAAAATATCAACTACTACCAGATAAGCTTAAATAAGCAGAAAGAGCTTATTCTCAATAAGCCAAAAGCACTTTTAAAGCAAATAAGCTCAAAATAACACCAAATGTTCAGGAATCATAAAGTAGCAGCAAATGAGTAGATTCAAACTCAGATAAGCAGATAATGATAATCCAATAATCAGATAAGCACAAGAAAAGTTGCAAAGTTTAGGCAGAGATAAGGGCTAAACAGTCAACTTCCCAGCCCAAATAAGCACTCTAAATAAGCAGTTAAGGTGAAGCTTATGGGGGCAAAAGACTAATGGTACTACTGGCTATCCAAAAACACTAGAAACTCCAAATTTCAACATCTTTTGCTTGTTGGAATCAAGCCAAGAAAAGGTGCTCTTGGGCTGAATTTGGTTGTAAGCTCAGAAGCAGTCCAAAAGGGGAAATTTTGCAACTGAAAATAAGCTACCTAATAAGCTCAAAGGCTAAATACCAGATAATGAACTCAAAGCCTACTATATAAACTAATTAATGACCAAAAACTAGGGTCTCAGCTTTATTGAATAAGCCACAAGCTCTTTCAGATCAGCAGCTAAAAAGTGAAAATTTGCACAAACTATCTGATTCAGCAGTGAGCTACTTTGGCGCAAATCTTTCTCAAACCTACACCAACTCTTTCCTGCTCTTAGATCCTAACTTATACCAACATGTATGACTCAGAAATGCTAAAATTTAGATCCCAATAAGCTCAGCTTATGCTGAGCTTAATAATGCAGTTTATACCTCAAAACTTCTTATATAAGCTATATATCTACAAATGAGCTATAAACTTTAAATTCCTACTGCCTCATGCTAGTTTCATTTATTTCCAACTGAATCAAATCTTAACCATAGGTAAAACTACAGTGCCAAGTTCATTTCAGTTAAGCAAATACTATATACCAAACACCTCTTAACCAACTGTTTTGCAATTTTTATGAAACCAATTAATGATTTAACCCATAATTCCAACACTTAAGCTTACATAATGATTCCACATACTGATTTAAGCACAAATATTCAGATCTCAAACACAATCAACCACAGATCACAGTATGCAATTGTGAGACATAATTGAAGCAATATGAAGCAAAATCCAAAGCAAACTATTACCCAATAATGCAAACTACTATTATTACGCTAAAATATGACTAAGCTACACAAATGAAACAGTAAACAAGCAAATATATCAGATCTATATTAATAACTAGATTATGCAATATTGAGCTTAAAATGTAAAAGAGGAACTTACAAAACTTAATCCCAGCTGAACAGGGATAACACTTGATCCAAGCCTATCTTTTAGATAGGCCAATCACTTCCATTTCTCTGATTGAACTATCAATTTAAACCCAGAATCATAACCTTCACACCATGGTTGACTTTCGTTGACCAGAGGAACTTTGAATGTTAAAACAACATTGACACTAGTACTCACTTACAATAAGCTATAGAGCTTACATAAGCCGATATTAAATGAAATAGAGCTTAATGAAGCAGTTGTGAACTATTTTTTTTTTTTTTTTTTTTAGTGGTATTTTTTTTTATATGTTTTTGGACTTTTAAAGTGGAAATGAATTAAGTAAAGTTTAACAAAATCAAATAAGCTAAAATTACTTTGAATAAGCTACTGATAACTTCTTAAAAGCTAAAATTCAGACTGATTATGGAGATGAAATAGGATCAAAAATGAAACATCAAAATAAACTTTCATTAATTCGAAACTTAAGAATTACAATAGAAACTTGAAAATTACACTTTATAAACTAAATTTGACAGAGATTAACTACTACTACAGACTCTATTTAAAAGAAATTACAACTGAGAAATAAATTTGACAGAGTTTCATTACTTAAAAAAAACTACTTCCCAAATGGGGAATAACCCTCTCCTATTTATAGGCTTTAGCCGAACCTTCTGGGTCATGCCACGCTGGCGATCCTCGTGCTATCTTCAGCCATCATCACCCTTCGATCACCTTGCTCTTCAATCCTCCATTTCTAACCGTACGATCACTGATTACGCGTGTTCGGTCCAATCAACAGCTTCCGCGTGTCATTCTTATCGTCAGGGTCTTCTAGAATAGCCAATGATTGTCCAATCTACCCTTAATTGCCGTAATTTTTGTACGGTAAGGAATTAGGGTTTGGGATGAATAGTAAAAATGGAATTGGGGGTGAATATTTTGGAGCGGGTTTGGGAGTGTGAGAGAGGTAAGGTGTGTTTGTTATTTTTAATTTTTGACCGAAGATGAATAAGGTTTGACCGGGTTTTGATAATATAAGAGGGGTATGGATCGGGTATGAATTGGGTTTGTTATTTTCTTTGGGCCCGGGTTTAAAATAGATGGGCTATGAGTTGTGTTGGTTGCGGGTTGGGTATAGAAAATGGCTGGTGGGGATTTAAGGGGTGTTATAATATGGATCCGGGTTAAACATTTATTTTGTAAGGATTTAGAGATTTTAAGTTTCAAGGGCTATTTATGTAAATGCTGAAATCCAAAGGACTGATCTTGCCAATTCTTTAAAGTTGATCTAAGGGCGATTTTTAACTTTTTGACCAAGCATGACTTTCCCGGTTCTGGTTCTGAGCCTATTCCGTATCTCGTGCTCGTTTTCTCTGATTTTCTTGTGTCTTTTGTCGGTTTTCACGATATCCATCCCTGCACATACAAAAACACAAAAACACAATTTCTTTTGGCATTTTGGTCGGGTTTTTTGGTTATTTTGGTCCGGTTTTGGTCAAGAAAAGGTATGTGTTTAAGCACATACCAAATACACCCGTCATCCACGCAATTAATACACACTAATCAACCGGTAAAAGATAGTTAGGGAGTAAGGAAATCTAAGTAAGCACATTTCTCTCCATATAAGTTCCACAACCTTTTTTATTTTCAGTTATTTTATTTTATTTGCAATTGTAGTTATTTGGGTTAGTTGACTAGCAACTAATTCCGCCCACTCCTTCAAACCCGAGATTTTACTTGCTTTCATAAAAATATAAAAAATACAAAAAGAATCTTCCCTCACCCTTAGACCTATTAGAGTAGTTTTTCAATCCTAACGACACTATTCCCCTAAAGAACGATCAATCCCCCGGTACTTGCCACTACACTATACTACATCGGTCAGGTACACTGCCTGGTGGGGATTGCAAGCCTCTTGAGATCCCTCGAGAGGTAAAACCTGTTTTAAGGTCGCAAAACCACGCATTATATATATATATATATATATATATATATATATATATATATATATATATATATATATATATATATATATATATATATATATATATATATATATATATTTATCTATATATATTTTTTTAATTTTTTTTTCTAGATCGTCAACGAGTCATTGACACTCCACCAATGACGCCAACTTCTCCGGACGTTGAAATCGTCGAAGAAACCCAACCGGATGTCGAAGCCGGGGGATCTATACAATGTAGACAAAACGACAACACAAACGGAAACCCGCCGACGAACCAAGGGCGAAAACCACGGGTATTCCGTGGCAAAAAAAGGAGGAGATGTGCCTATGCAAAGCTTGGTTGGAGGTTACCGAGGACCCGCTAGAAGGTATTAAATTTTGTGTTTCTTTTTATTAATTTATTTATACATTTACGGATATTTATATACATATATATACACATTTACGTTATATATATACATATGAAATGTTGTTTTATTTTTTGTAGCTAATTATCAAAAGGAGAGAACGTATTGGTATCGAATAACGAAGGTTTTTTTGAAGCTCATGGGTGAGGAGAGCGGATATCGTGACCAGGACGGGGTGAGTGCCAAGTGGAGGAAAATACGCCCACAAATCCAACATTTCAACGAGATCTATACTCGGCTCACAAATGCGAACAACCATCAAAGTGGTGCGAATGACGCCGACGTGGTTAAAAAGGCTCTCGCCGAGTACCAGGGGACTTGGGAAAAAGCTTTTGGGTTTGTGGAGATTTGGGATAAGTTAAGATTTAGTTCTAAGTTTCATTACGTTACCGATTCATCAGACGCAAGAAAATGTCGGGGAGAACCAACTAAGAAAAGAACGAAAACGTCATCATCCGGCGATTATCAAAGTCAAGGTTCGGATGCTCGTGTGAATTTCGATCTTAACTCATTGGACGAGGATGAGGAGCCGGAGTTTCGGGAACGACCGATTGGAAGAGACACGACAAGGACATCGAGTGTGGGGGGTTCGTCGGGCAAGGGAAAGGGGAAGTTGGATCATGCTTTGGACGATATTTCGGGTCAATTGAGAGGGTTGGTGAATCTCACGAAAAAAAGATTGGAGTATGGGGATAGAAAGTTGAAGGCAAAGGAAAGTAAAATAAAGCTTACCGAGTTGAGAGTGTTGACCACTGACTACAGCCATCTTCCGGAACCCGAAAGATAAATCATGGAGAAAGCGAAACAAGAAATTCGCGAAAAACATGGTTATGCGTAGTTTATTAATTTTTAAGTAATATTTATGTTTTAGGATTATTATTTATGTTTTATGAACAATATTTATGTTTGTATTAATTTTTAAGTAATATTTATGTTTTAGGATTATTATTTATGTGATATTGTTATTTTTAGGATATAATATGTATTTTTAGTTATTATTTATATAATATGTATAAAAAAAATGAAAAAGAAAAAAAAAATCAAACATTGGAAGTGACACGTGTCGCGTGTCGCCCCACCTTCCTAGGTAGCCCCACTCCTCCATTTTTTGAGACTACTGTTGAAGTAAAACCCTGCGGATAGGTCCCACTTCTAAGCTTCGTCCTTCGGATGGGATCCTTTGGACTTCGTTCGTTCCTACACAAGAAGAACACGCGTCAGGCTCGCCCCGGGTTCGATCCCAGGACCGACCTCCGGCGTGAGAGTAAGTTTCGGGTCAATAAGAACAGTAGTATTAAAGTAATGGTAGTAGGTGTTAAATTGAATGCATATCATAAATGAGGTGTGGGTATTTATACTACCCACACTTACTGTACCTGTTCACCTTGGGACCACGCGAGTTGACCTATGTTTGACCTATAAAGTAGGTGTCAGGCCACGTGGGAGACACAATCCCGTAATATCTGGAGTGTCAGTAGTTGATGGGACCTGTTACTGTAGACGGCGGCGGTTCGCTCTGTGTGTATATCTAAAGGTCCGAGACAGTCCGAACGATCCTTGGTGTTCGGACACCGGAGCATGGTCCGGACGACTCTAGCGTCCGGACACATACACCAACATGTCCCCCCCAGTATTGTATTATCGGTTGAAGATCGATGGTGCAATACTTTATTAACACCTTCATGCATTTTGGCACCTTTTGGTTCGGCCAAGTCGTCTGGATCTTCTCCGGACACATACACCAACATGTCCCCCCAGTATTGTATTACTAGTAGAAGACTAGTAATGTAATACTTTGACGGATGTGCTGTGGTTTATTGCTTTGTATTCTTCGGATGTGTCTTTTTATTTTTGCGTCCTCGTCCCCATTTCAATTATATATTCCGTCCAAGCGAACCCTATGTATGAATTATGTAAGTGTTGGGTCGGATTTTTGAAAGATTCATCTTACCTTGATGGGCTAATTTAATTGCAGGCCCATGGGCCGAGCAAAGCAGTTGTCTTTTTAGTGAAATATTGGCATGCCACGCGTATGCTAACCGTGGGAATCTAACGTTCCATATTTTGCCACGTCAGCGAGTGACAGGCTGACTTGGCACTTTTTTGATTGTCTTTATGTCTTTCCCTATATATATAGGTTTGGCTCTTATAAGAGTTTTTCTGTTAACTGTGTGTTTACTTACCTCATCATCGGTGTTTGTATATTTTGCACAATTTGCTCAACCGTTGAGAAGTCCGAGAGGTGCGTTACCTTACTCTCTTGTAATTTATCTTTAGCACTTGTTCCATCGACATCCTTTTAGATATGACCGCTGAGATGAGTGAACAGAGGGACTTCCCATTGGTAAGTAGACTTGGGCCTCAACCTAGTAGGGTAGCACCTAAGTTTGACATGCATGTACATACTTCTAAGTTGACACAAGGTGAGCTGGACCGGGTGGTTGCGGAGTTCGGAATTCCTTTGGATTTGCATCCGGTGCTTCCTCCGCTGGGTATGACTATGGACATGTTGCCGGAGACTAAGATTGGTGTTTATGTGCATCAGCTGAGGACGGGGGGTGTCAGGATTCCTTTCTCTACTTTTCTGCTAGCAGTGATAGGATATTTTCGTGTACATTTTTCTCAAGTGGTTCCGATAGGGTTGAACAGGGTCACTATGTTTGAAATCCGATGCTACAGTCTGAACGTGGTGCCGACTGTTCCCCTTTTCCGGGTTTTTTATAGGTTGTGCAAGCAGGGGCATTGGTTTTCTTTCGAAAGCCGGCGGGAACGAGAGCCTTAAAATGTTTTAAGGAAGTGTTGACCGGCCTAAAGAATTGGAAGGGTCATTTCTTTTTGATAGATCGGAGGGCGATACCGCATGGTATGCCGTGGAGGCATAGGGATTCTAAAGTTACAGATGATTTTCCTGTGGTTTATTCTGAGAGAGATGCTGAGAAAGTTGCAGAGAAGGTTATCTTTCTGAGGAAACCTTTGGATGCTATCTTATGGATGGTGGGGCTTAGTAGGGTTTTCGAGTACCCCGGGTACAAGGGCGTTTTAAAGGATGCCGATGGGCATGGTAAAACAGATTTCTTTAGCCGTCATTCGCAGGGGTTGCTTGTTTATTGGTTTGACCTTAGGTTGCTTTGTTGTTTTTGTAGTTCTTTCCATGACAGAGTATCTGGAGCTTCCCGTGGAGGTTGACGTGGACGTTGGTAGGGGAGATCCTCTTGAGGAGGGGAGTGAGAGACCGAAGAGAACCACCGAGCCTTTGGTAGCAGGTAGCACCGTGCCCAAGACCACTCCTATACAGAAGGTGGTTGAGAAGGCGGATTTGAACGTGTTAGCTGCTAGAGAGGAGAAGGAAAGAAAAAAGATGGAAGCTGAGGAGAAGAAAAGGAGCGCCGAGGGACCATCAGAGACTGCTACTTCTCGCAAGAAGAAGAAAACCGAACGGAAAGATGACGAACAATCTGACCGAACTATCGATGCCTCCCCCCTTCGCCGTATTGAACCGCAAGTTGTTGCCGAAGTTGCGCTGAATCAGGGGGAAAGAAGAGAATCGGGGGAGCAGGTTGTGGGTGAAGGGAGCGAGCATGAGCACACTGCTGAGACCAACCTTGAAGGTCAGCCGGCTCAGGATATTCATACGGAAGAGCAACCATCTTCCGATGGTAAGGGATACGCTCTGGTACCTTTTTTCTCCTCCTCTTTTATGTATGTGAGCTGTGTTTTATGCTTTCCTATTGATTTTACAGATCATTCGGATCATTCCATGCACTCCCCGCCACCTTCTACGGTGCATCCGTCACCAGGAGCAGGTAAGGCGAACTCGTCTTGCTATATTGACTCGTTATGTCCTTGTTTTTGTTGAGTGACCTCTGACGTTGTTGCAGATGAAGGCTCTTTCGAGGGAGAAATTTTTGCTCCCGGCTGGTCTCTTCCCAATCATGTCCGCTTGGACTCTTATAGGGCTTGTCTGGAGTTGCTGGCACATCTTACCCCTCCAGCTGAGAAGATTGCGATAGAAGGGTTGACCGATAGCCAGCTGGTTCATCGGTCGTATGAGCAATCCGGGGGTGGGATTGCGATGCAGGCCGAGCTACTTCGTCGCTTCAACCAATTGCTCGATGAGCACAGGGAGCTGGACAGGACGTATAAAAATAGCGTGGTGGAGCATGGTGCGGAGCATGGCAGATATGTGCGGTTGGTTGAAGAGTTTGATGCCCTCAAGCAAGAATTGGCTGATGTGAGAGCTGGTATATCGGAACGAGAGGAGGAACTAGCAGTTCGGCTGGCTGAGATGGAGAAAGAAAGGGATGATTGGAAAAGAACAGCTGAATCTCATGCTGAGGGTGTTAAAGGGTTGGAGCAGGAGATGGCGAAAAAGAATGAAGCCTTAGGGAAGGTTGAGGGGGCGAATAGGGATTTGCTTGCTGAGGTCGGGAGGTTGGAGATGGAGCGTCAAAATGTCGTGAAGGATCTCCTCCCGACTGCTTGTCGACGTTTGTTTTGCAGCTCTGAGTACAAGGCACAGATGGGATGGGTTTATGGATTGGCCTACACCGCAGGTTTCCTGGATGGTCTTGCCTATGAGCGTAAGAAAGACGATCACGAGCGACTTCTGGGTAAGTTTGATAAGCTTAACATGGAGGCTCCCCGTATCTGGAAAGCGGAGTATGTAAAGTTGTTTGATGCCCAGTATCCGTATATTCAGAAGCTTGCCGATTCGTACCGGATGCCGTTGAGTGACCTCATGAATCTGTTGCCCGCTGCTGGTGCTCCTAAGTCGAAGCCTGTGACAGCCGCACCAGCTAGAAAGGTCGGAGAGTCATCCGGGGCCAAGCACAGACCGGGTGAAGGTTCCTCCGTTGCTGAGAACGTTGCGGGTGAAGGCTAGTGGTTATTTTCTTTGTTTTTGTTTCGGATGAATGTAATGATGATACTTGTTGTGGATAAGTGCCATGTAATAACTTACTTGTGATGGCTTGAAGACGTTGTTCTTATACTTGCTGGAATAATTTTTACTTAATTTGTTCGTATAGATATCCCGCTTATGTGTGTTATTGATAACGAGGTGTTGTTTAAGCTGGCTTGTCCCGTTTGGAGTGTTTGGGACGTCGTACGGTATCCCCTTCCCCCTTTTTTTTGTTTTTTTTTTTTTTTTTTTTTTTTTTTTTGGTGGCGTTGCTCTTTTTTCGTTGAAACGGGCTTCTGAATAGATATATACATATATTTTTTTTTATTGTTCGAGTGTGGTTGGAGTCCCGGCGTTCCAGCATACCGGTACTTATCCTGGCGCGAAGAAGGTCGTTATAAACAGTTCGCGACTAATGTTCTGGCTCCTTTTTTACCTTTGGATCCGCAACTTGAGTTGACTGATTATCCATTATAGATTGACTTGACGATTCGTGTTGTGAAGCGGAGTGTGACACATCTCTTTTGTTTATCATCTTTATTCTAGTTTTTTTTTTTGTATAATCCGCTGTGTCGGGTGAAGCGATTTCGATCCACTCAGGAGAGAGGGAGTGTTTTCCACAATCCGATGGATGAATAATCCGGAGGGTTATCACGATCCACTCACGAGGGAGGGAGTGTTTTCCACAATCCGATGGATGAATAATCCGGAGGGTTATCACGATCCACTCACGAGGGAGGGAGTGTTTTCCACAATCCGATGAATGAATAATCCGGAGGGTTATCACGATCCACTCACGAGGGAGGGAGTGTTTTCCACAATCCGATGAATGAATAATCCGGAGGGTTATCACGATCCACTCCTGAGGGAGGGAGTGTTTTCCACAATCCGATGAATGAATAATCCGGAGGGTTATCACGATCCACTCCCGAGGGAGGGAGTGTTTTCCACAATCCGATGAATGAATAATCCGGAGGGTTATCACGATCCACTCACGAGGGAGGGAGTGTTTTCCACAATCCGATGAATGAATAATTCGGAGGGTTATCACGATCCACTCACGAGGGAGGGAGTGTTTTCCACAATCCGATGAATGAATAATCCGGAGGGTTATCACGATCCACTCCCGAGGGAGGGAGTGTTTTCCACAATCCGATGAATGAATAATCCGGAGGGTTATCACGATCCACTCACGAGGGAGGGAGTGTTTTCCACAATCCGATGAATGAATAATCCGGAGGGTTATCACGATCCACTCACGAGGGAGGGAGTGTTTTCCACAATCCGATGAATGAATAATCCGGAGGGTTATCACGATCCACTCCCGAGGGAGGGAGTGTTTTCCACAATCCGATGAATGAATAATCCGGAGGGTTATCACGATCCACTCACGAGGGAGGGAGTGTTTTCCACAATCGCATGAATGAATAATCCAGAGTGACATGGCACTTGACATTTTATAACTGTAATACAATATTTCCGGGAAAAGGAGAAGGTCATAAATTATTACAGATACTTAGAATGTTAGTTTACATTTTCCACAAAAGACAATTTCAAAATTAAACTTCATCATACATTCATTACAGTATCGTCCCCGTCGTCCGGTGTTGTGTTTTTTTTTTTTTTGAATGAGGTTTTGAAACCAAAGCCTTTACTGCGAAGGTTTTGAAGTCAAAGCTTCCTTGTTTTATTCTTCCGATATCCCGTTCGTCTTCAAGCTGAGAATATTATCTTCCTCGGAGGGTGCTCTTAGTCGATTTTTCTTGAAAACTTGGCATTCGGACTTGTCAGTCAGCTGTGTAGTTAAAGTTGCGATCCCTTTCGGGGTGGGGAACTTCAACATGTTGTGGCTGGTCGAAGCGATAGCTCGGAGTTTCCCGAGACCCGCTCTCCCCAATATCATATCGTATGGTGACGGAGACCGTACGACGTAAAATTTTATAAGCAGTTTCCTGTACTTTCCACGGCTGCCCAGAATTGCCTTTAAAACAACCTTACCCCTCGGCTTACTGCCTTCTCCTGAGAAGCCTGTCAGGGTGGTGTGGGTTGCCTTGATCCTAGCTTTTGTTCCGGTGTTCAGTTTGTTAAAGCAATGTTCGTATATGACGTTCACCGATGAGCCACCATCCGCCAGTATCTTCTCGACCAGATTTCCCTCGACACTGCCTCTCACAACAAGGGGTTCGTATGATAACCTTCCGAATGCGTACGAAGGAAAGGTTATTGGTGTGTTCATCCATTTCTTATTTCCATGTCCCAACCTTGGTTCTTGATCGTCGGCCGGGCTTTCTATCAGATTAATCACTTTGGCTTTTCCGTTATCATTCTTTCTTTGTTGGTCTTTGTCTCTCTCCATCTCGCGTTGTCTTAGATCTTTCATGAGGTGGTCCAGCTTTCCGGATTCTAAAGCAAATATCAGTTGTTTCTTGAGTTGATGACAATCGTCGGTGAGATGTCCTTTTTCCCTGTGGTACTCGCAGAACTTGTCTAAATTTTCTTTTCTTATCCTGCCTCCGGTTGGGCGAGGGAAGGGTAAGTTCAAATGGTGCTCCGTGGCGAGAATTTCCCTAGGGGGCTTAGTTAACGGCCACAATCCATTGGGCCGTTTGGGAGGATCGTTGCGGCGGTAGTCCAAGAGGGGCAGATCGTTACGGGGGAAATCATTGCGAGGGTAGCTCCTGAGTGGAACTGCGTAGGGGTGATATGTGTCTTTCTGTTTGAAGTCGTTTCGGCGATCCACTCGCGGTCTATCGTTTCTAAAACCCTGGGTTCCCTTCTTGTTTGAGTCGAAACCCTCGCCCTTCGGTAGTTCTGTACTACGGAACGCTTCTTCAGATCTTATGAAGTCATCTACCCTGGTAAACATTTCTGTGACCGTATGCGGAACCTGTCGGAGAATTTTTTGGCGAGAGCGGGCATTTGTGCGCACTCATGAAGGCTGAAATTCTCATAATCTCCGGTACCCCACTTATATAGCTTGCCTCATCTGTCCATCTCTCCTTGAATTCCGGAAGAGACTCATGAGCTCGACGAATGATTTTTGCAATCTCTGTGGGGTTTTTTATGCATTTCTTCCTGAGTGAAAACCTCGTGGAGAACTGTTCCCTTAACTCGTTCCAACTATCAATACTTCCGGGTTCTAATCTTTCGAACCATCCACCTGCGGCCCCGTCCAATGTCTGCTGAAACATGCGGCACCATACGGGCATCGGCCATTCCCCCTGGTTCGCGGCTCCTGTGAAACCTGGTGAGATGGTCGTTCGGGTCTGTCGAGCCATCATAAAACCTCATGTTCAACGGCATAGTGTGACTCGGCCCGGAGAATTCCACAATGCGCCGGGTGAATGGTGATCTCGATGTTTCCTTAAAGGGCTTATGCAGATCATCATCCTTTCCCTTGTCCTTTATATGACTTGCATTCTCTTCGTCTTCAAAGTTTAACCGTATCGGCTTAAGAGCGCTTGCATTTAACCTGTTGTGCTTTTTGATGAGCTCCGTCAATGACGCCACATGGGCCGTGATCATTTCTCGAAGATCGGCGGACTCTTCGCCCGGGCCTTCATTTGAGTTTCGGATGTTACCTGTTTCGTCCCGGTTATTGTTGGGTTGAAGGGTGCTGTCGGTTTCATTTAGGTTCTGGACGTTATCGGTTTCGTATCTGTTGCCGGCGAGAGGTTGGGGAATATTGTCGGCCTCGTTCGGGTCTAAGGTATTATCAGTCTCGTATCGGTTGTTGTTGTTTGTTTCGATCCTTCCGTCTCCGAATCGAAGAGGAGTGAAGGAAGGACCAGCCATGTCAATGCTCTAGTAGATTGAATAGCGGGTCCCACGGATGGCGCCAATTTGTTGAAGTAAAACCCTGCGGATAGGTCCCACTTCTAAGCTTCGTCCTTCGGATGGGATCCTTTGGACTTCGTTCGTTCCTACACAAGAAGAACACGCGTCAGGCTCGCCCCGGGTTCGATCCCAGGACCGACCTCCGGCGTGAGAGTAAGTTTCGGGTCAATAAGAACAGTAGTATTAAAGTAATGGTAGTAGGTGTTAAATTGAATGCATATCATAAATGAGGTGTGGGTATTTATACTACCCACACTTACTGTACCTGTTCACCTTGGGACCACGCGAGTTGACCTATGTCTGACCTATAAAGTAGGTGTCAGGCCACGTGGGAGACACAATCCCGTAATATCTGGAGTGTCAGTAGTTGATTGGACCTGTTACTGTAGACGGCGGCGGTTCGCTCTGTGTGTATATCTAAAGGTCCGAGACAGTCCGAACGATCCTTGGTGTTCGGACACCGGAGCATGGTCCGGACGACTCTAGCGTCCGGACACATACACCAACAACTACCCAACATGCTGACTAAGCGTCACGTATCGCGAGTCGCCCCTTAATTTGATAGTCCCATTCCCTTCGGTCTTACTAACTTTGCTTCGAAATTTTTATGGCGCATCAAGTCATCAGCATGTCTACATCTGGCACGTGAAGTATCCATTTGTTCTCATCCCTATACACCAGTCAATGACTCGATAAAGTGTCTACCTCACTCACGTGCACCCCATGCCCATGACTCCTTCCACTATTTTCATTTTCTACTAGTATATCTTAATTTTCAAATTGATAGATCAACCTTAACTAATTAGGGTACGTTTGATTCGCAGTATGTTTTAAAAGGAATTGTAATCTGTCAAAAGAATTATAATTTGAATGAATTGTAATTCAAAGAGTTGTAATGTGTTGTAATTGTAACGTGTATGAATTGTAATTGATGTTTTCTGTCACTGTGTTTGGTTGGATCTCAACGTAATTGTAATTCGAAAAATTTATAAAATTTCAAAAAATTTATAAAAATTCGAAAAAATTTATAAAAATTCGAAAAATTTATATAAATTCGAAAAATTTTATAAAAATTCAAAAAATTTATAAAAATTCAAAAAATTTATAAAAAATCGAAAAAATTTAAAAAAAATCCAAAAATTTATAAAAATTTAAAAATTTAAAAATTTTATAAAAAATTTATAAAATTCAAAAAATTTATAAAATTTTATAAAAAATTTAAAAATTTGAATTTTTATAAAATTTTTTGTAAAATTTTTAAATTTTTAAATTTTTTGAATTTTTTAATTTTTAAATTTTTATAAATTTTTTATAAAATTTTTAAATTTTATAAATTTTTTATAAAATTTTTCGAATTTTATAAATTTTTTATAAAATTTTTAAATTTTATAAATTTTTTATAAAATTTTATAAATTTTTCGAATTTTATAAATTTTTTATAAAATTTTTAATTTTTTAAATTTTTTGAATTTTTAAATTTTTAAATTTTTATAAATTTTTTGAATTTTTATAATTTTTTTTGAATTTTTATAAATTTTTTCGAATTTTTATAAATTTTTTGAATTTTTATAAATTTTTTGAATTTTTATAAATTTTTTCGAATTTATATAAATTTTTCGAATTTTTATAAATTTTTTCGAATTTTTATAAATTTTACAACGTAATTCAAAACTTTCCATCCAACATCCTATGTAATCTGAATTCCCTCCTTTGATGTAATTGTAATGTCTGAATTACAATTACAACGCAAACCAAACAGCCTACGTAATGTAATCTGAATTACAATTCCTTCCATTCTGTGAACCAAACAGCCTACGTAATATAATCTGAATTACAATTACATCCAATTACGCCAGATTACGGCGAACCAAACGCCCCCTTAGTTGATCAAGTTGGAGGATAATAATTACCCTAAAAATTATCTAGCTTGTTCATTTTTATTAAAACACAAACTTTTCAAATTTCGATATTTATGTGTGTTTTATTCATGTACAATGACTATTTCACTTTTCGATGTTAACAGAGTGGTTATAAAATATAAAGGTAGAATGGTCACAAAATAAGAGGAAGAAGACACGTCTTTGACTTCTTACCACACCTCGTTCTTATTAGCACCACCCCCACACGACGCTTCGTGGGTGCTTATTTGGAAGAAGTCGGTCATTTCTAAGACCGACTTGTTGAAAGTGTGGGTGTGGGTATAATTTTGATTTTTGTGAGGTATTTTTATGTATAATTGAAGTATATTTGAGTGGTGACATTATTTGTGTTATTACATTATGTCAGTAGTGATATTGATTGAAAAAAGAAAAGTTGATGTGATGTTTTGATGATAATGGTGGCAGTCACTCTTAACCATAGTCTTAACTAAAATGATCAATTTTTTTTTTGAGTAAAGGGGTTTTCACCCGAAAAAAAATGATCAATTTGAAACACATAAATCTTTAATTACTTGCATGGTCGATGACTCATAACTGTGAATTAGTCAAGACAGAAATGGATAAGGCTGCACACAGTAATAAATATACAATCGATCAATCCATCAAACGATCGATATGTAGCACATCGATCGATTGCAAATGTTGGGAGTTTGGGGTCGTCTAAGCGACCTAGATCGTTTGTTTCTTTCGTGTGTATTTAATTAAATATAAAAGGTATTTTTGTAGGGTATGTTTTTTGTAGTATAGGTCGTCTTACTGTGTCAACCAATCGTCGGAGAAAGAAAGCTGATGTGGCGGATAAAATGAGGGTCAATCCCTCCCCATGCTGTGTTTAGCCTAAGATTCCTAAGAAACCTTATTAATTCATGTTTGAACGGGTGTTTACGTTTAGGAAATGACAGATTTGTTTATAAAAGAGTAAAGAGACTATGTATTATTATTTTGGGGCAAGTTATTTGGACCCTCTCATTGGGAGGGTTTTCAATCATTGCACGCATCGCTGATTTGTACGGTGTGTATCGCGAGTTGTACGATTTGACCAAACCCTCCTGATATGACAATATAGTGAGAGTTTATATAACACAACCCATTTATTTTAACTAAAATCCTCAATAAATAAATAAAATCCTCAATTATTGAAGGGTCTTCAATATATAACGGTAAGTTCCTAGTCTTTTCCTTTTCGTTTAATAATATCTCCTTTTTATAAATAACTTGTCACGATATATATCACACGAGAAATATCTGTATCTAGAACATGTCGACATATCCACTTATTATTTCCTTTCCATACCACTTTTGGTTTCTTGTTTTAAAACCACTAACCGACCTTTTAGTCTATAAATAGTAACCCTAATTCATTCATACATTTTCATTTCACAATCCATACATCACTAGTCGAGAAACTATATAAAAGAACTTTGTAAACAACTATGAGTTTCATGAGCCGAGTATTTATGACAGACGGTGTGGCTGTCGCTAATGGCCCTGATCAAGGACATAAACTTAAGTCAGGCATCAATGGGGCTGATGCTGCTGATCTCCGTCCACTTTCCGGCGTCCTTGGTTCCGATGTTAGTGGAGAACAAAGAAGGAACCAGTCTGATGATTCTATCCGGCAAGTGATGTACATGAACTGCTGGGGTCCCAGTTAATATATGTTTGATCTGAGAAACGAGTAGACTCATAAATGTAACTGTAAAGTAGGGAGTTTTAGAGGGGGTGAGAATGAGTTTAAGTTGAAAGATGAGGGGGTTAATGTGTATTGGAACATCAATGTAAATATTTTTCAAATAGGACTGAAACTATCAATCTATAAAGTAGGAAGAGCTTTTTAGCAAAATTAGCTTGATGGATGATATTTCTTATGAATTTTTTTGGGACTTGATAAATGTGATTTGTTATCAAACATTAATCGGTAAACATGAAGCTTATTTACTGATTGAACTGATCGATGATAAAATCCAAATGCACAAAACCCAATTCTCCTTTATGAAAAGCATTACTCGGTTTTTTTGTGGTTTAAAATTTCTTTTGGTAATCACGTTACGTAATAGTCTTAACTCTTAATTATTAACTATCATCTAGGTGTAACTGAAAAGTGAAAACTATTCTAATGCTTTTTTGTAAACATTAACTAATATGTCCAAAGTTATTTATTATTATAGTTCTTATTTTTGACAATAAGCGCTAGCTTGTAGTATTTATTAGAAGGGGCTTTCTAACATGTGCCTTAAGGGCACATGATAAGGACACAAAAGGACAAAAAAAATGTACAAAAAGTACAAAAAAGTACTTAAGCCCACATGTACTTTTTGTACTTTTTGTACTTTTTTTTTGTCTTTTTGTATCCTTATCATGTGCCCTTAGGGCACATGTTAAAAAAATCCTTATTAGAAAGCTACTTATACGTGAAAAACAATAAATTTTGCAAAGTGTTTTTCCTAGAATCCAAAATTAAGTTTTGGAAGTTAGGCATGTATTTGACACGAACGTGTCCATTAGTATGTGTTGTCAAATCATTCGTATAGTCCCATTAATCCATTATCATGTTTCTAAATCAAGTTGATGGTCCGGTCGTTCAAATTTATTTATTGAAGTTGGAATATCATTATATTGTGTGTAATTTATGAAGCGACAGAGTGAGTAAACTTACAAGTTAGGTTATGTGTACGGCTATTAGTAAGAGCATCTCCAACGGAAAATAACAAAAAACCATCAAAAACCAGCCACGTCACTGGCACATCAGATTTCTTAAAAACCTCATTTTTTACTCCAACAATATCCCTTCTCAAACCCCATTATTTTAATATATTTATATATATAAATATAGGTATATATATATTTGTGTGAGAGTGAAATCTTGTGGGGCCCATTTATTTGGTTTTTGTTGGTTTGGTTTTTCAAACCACCTTGGTTTGAACAAAGGCCTCCAATGGTTACAAACCAAGCCTCTTGGTTTGAACCACTGATGCGTGGTTTTGCAACCTTACAACAGGTTTTACCTCTCGAGGGATCTCAAGAGGCTTACAACCCACCAGGCAGTGTACCTGACCGATGTAGTATAGTGTAGTGGTAAGTACGGGGGATTGATCGTTCTCCACAGGGAATAGTGTTCGTTAGGTATGAAAAACTACTCTAATAGGTCTAAGGGTTGAGAGAAGATTCTTTTTATGTTTTTATATTTTTATGAAAGCAAGTAAAATCTCGGGTTTGAAAGAGTGGGCGGAATTAGTTGCTAGTCAACTAACCCAAATAACTACGAATGCAAATAAAATAAAATAACTGAAAATGAAAAGGTTGGTGAAAACTTATGTGGAGGGAAATGTGTTTACTTAGATTTCCTTACTCCTTAACTATCTTTTACCGGTTGATTAGTGTGTATTAGTTGCGTGGATGACGGGTGTATTCCTTAATACCATTCGTGGGGTGGCGTACGTACTTCCCCAACTCTACAAGCTCCTACTTCACTCCTATGTCGAGCCGGCTAGGAAGCTCCTAACATGGGATCACTAGAATTCGCTTGTGCATTAAATACAACCATAAAAACCTTTAGTACGCATTGGTTCATGTTTCTTAAGACGTTCAAGCAAGTTACCGAATAGGAAGTTAGCCAGTTTTCTTAAGCCTAACATAGATGAACAATCATCCAATACAACTAACAACACACTAATAACCAATAATCAATAGCTAGGTTTCATTAGATCTAAGCAAACACAAGATAAATCTAGCCTAGCATGTTAAACAAAAGACAAGAACAAGATAGAATCAAACAACACATAGACATATTGAATGATTAATTGATAACTTATCTTCAATGTAACATGGAAGATCTCAAGGCAAAAAGCCTTGAAAAAGCTGCCAAATTCGTCCTAGGGTTTTCACACACAAAGTTCCCCAATAAGTTCCACACTAATGACAAAAAATTGCAAAACTATATATAGACTTTTAGATCTGACGGCGTCACGTTATGGAGTGTGACGCCGTCACCTCGCCGCTTTTAGGGTTCCGGATGACCTTCTTGACGCCGTCCCTCTTTAGCTCTCCAAAATCCGTTCTGGCTTATCAGGGGTTGACGCCGTCAGAATTATGGGTGACGTCGTCCCTCTTTAAATTAAGCCGTGACGACCTTGATCAGATTAAAGCGTGGCGCCGTCAGAATTTCATGCAAATTTCACTGGCTTATCATGAGTAATTTTCACATCCACCATTTTATTGCCAAGCCGTGACGCCGTCTGGAGAGGATCCTGACGCCGTCAAAGGTAACTTTTAGCCGATTTTGAGACTTTGTCGTTTTTCTTCACTTTAATGCTCCAAAAAACGTCCAAAATGCTTCCTTTTCCAGATTTCTTCTCAAAAGTACCTAAAATGACAAAAGGAACGATTTAGGGCAATATTTGATCAAATAAATACGATTTAGGGCTTAAATGACCCCTTAAAGCGGTACACTTTTCGCTTAATCAAATACCCTTACACTTGAGATTTGCTTGTCCTCAAGCAAATGTGCTTTTATTCTAATCAAAATACAAGTTAGGGGTCATTTAATGCTAACATAAAAGTAATTACAACAAATATTCGTTCCACTTTAATCATAATAAGCACGGAGATTACAAACTAGCACCTCACAAGTAGTGTTTAGATACTCACATCTCTCAAGTGTCATCAAAATAAATCTCAAAAAATGAAAACGGATAATATCTCTCACTACCTGTCATAGCAAATAGATTACCATAGGCTTGGGAAAGGATCGAAAACCTCCTCCACTAGGCGTAAGCACCTAAGATAAACTATCAAAGAGGGCTTTTACATGGGTTATAACGTTAGGTGTACGGAAAAGGAAAACACGGTTTTGTTGGATAAAGGATATTTTACTGGTGGCGAGTTAAAGATGTTGATCAATTACATGTACTATACAATGTTGCTAAGCCAAGACTCGACTCGATTTAAGCTAATGAAAGAAAATAACAAAAACATAAAATGAAACGGGATGGTAGTCCGTATGTTTTTTTCTACTTTTCTTTTTCTCATTTTTTTGTATTTTTCTTGATTTTTTCGATTTTTTTTTTTTTTTTTTTTTTTTTTTTTTTTTTTTTTTTTTTTTTTTTTTTGCATACACTTTTGCCCTACCATCCAAAATAATACATCAAAGGGGCGTTGCATCCCCCTTACACTTGAACTTTTACACAACTTTACAGAAAACTATTCTAATGACTCGAATTAAGATAATCGAAAAACTTGGAGTACTTTTAAAACATTTAGCACATATGGGGGTAATAAATGATGTTCTTCCCCATTACTCCATTACACTAGTACTTCACCCATGAGTCCCAATCGTCCCAAAACAATATGTACAAGGATATGACTCGACTTAGCAACCATGTAATCAATTAGATAATTAACTTGGGTTTAAACAAATGTTGTAACAATAATGCACTAAAGGTGAGTGCATACAAGGTAGGCTAAGGCGATTTGGGTGTACATTTAAGTGGGGTGTAACAAATTCTTCCTTTAAGTAAAATGCTTAAAGGTCGAAACGAAAAGATAGGCTCTGAGGGGTGTACTAGGGGTATCGTGTACTAAAAATGAGTACAACGCAAAGGGTGTGGGAGAATTACTTGACCAATGTAGCCAATGTAATTATAACAAAAACACAGGTGTAAAACAATGGGTTAATCCTAATGCCTCTTATCATGTAGTAAATCTAACTACACAAATGTAGTCTCACTTGTGGCCTTGGAATGGTCCTAACGCAAGTTCTAGAATCTAAGTGCTACCGGTACACACATCATAGCATAAATGCTTTTCCTACCAATTCTAGGGGCGAACCTCACATATTTGGGGGTGGAAAATTTTTTAGTGGTACGGTTTTGTGCTAGTCATATAACTCCTATCCATGAGACGCTCATTAAGACCAAAGTTTCACTCCTATATGTTGTAAAAAAAATTAAATTTGGCACTAAAATTGCCTTAACAGGTATTTCTCTCAGTTTTATTACACATCTACCATTAAACAAACAAAAATCAAGCGTAATTGTATTCTCTAAAGTATCGTACTTTTACCCCCCCCCCTTACACTTAAGATGAACATTGTCCCCAATGTTCAAATAACAAGATGTAAAAGCATAAAGTAAAAGAATGAAATCAAATACTCCCCTGATTCGCTCGGTGGATAATGAAGTAACACGGTTAGATCTTCTTCCAAAGAGAATGTAAAAGCTTCATGACTAATGCATCGCCAAAAGCTTGATCCAAAACATTTCCTTGTCCAAAATAACCTGTTAAACCTGAGAAAACAAACACGAAAACCTGCATAACATCGGCGGGATAAACTCTATATATAAGGATATAATGCTTGTGGGATGATAATTTTGCAGATTCCTAGAGATTATAAGTTAGAGATTTAATAAAAACTTTTTATGAAAACAAAACTTTCAAAAATTTTCAGAAAATTAAACCTGACGCCGTCAGGTTGTAAAGCCTGACGCCGTCAGAAATGATCTGACAGAATTCTCATGTTACGTTTCCGGAAAAATTTTGGAAAAACCTATACCTTACTTCCTGAAAATCCTGCAAAACATCATTATGACTCGATACAAGCATTTGACTCAAACAAATACTAATATGTATGTTCATTTATTATTATTATGATTCATGTTCATTTGTTCTCTAATAAACCGATTTAGATTTCCCTTACACTTAACTTTTGCAAAATACCTTTATATGTAGTTAAGACGAAGTTAAAAACAAAATAAAGCATTTTCACAAATTAGTTTTGAACATGAATCAATAATAATAAAATTTAGACATACACACGGAAACAAATAAAAACAAACAAACAAATAAATAAACACACAAAGCAAATAAAACTTGGGTTGCCTCCCAAGAAGCGCTTTTCTTTATTAACGAGTCTTGTAGCTAGACTCAAAGTAACGCACATTACGTGACTTCATCATTGGTCACGGTTTCTAGGTCATCCTCATGTCCGGTTCTAAATTCCGGTCCTAATTTCAAACAATCCTTGTAGAAACTGAATATCCTTCCCATAACATAGTCTACTCCTTTACTTCTATCTCTATCATTCCTATAGTAGACTGCTTGCTTAAGCTCCTTCTCAACATTTGACAAGTGTTGGAATTGTTCTATCTTATATGGCATTTGGTAGTTTACCTCATCGGTCTCATCCTTAAATCTAACTATCCCTAAGGAAGGTTCATAAGTCATTCTAGAGACCTCAACAAATGGTTTTCCAAAAACCACTTGAGTTAAGGATGCATCGACTATTGGGCGGATGTCTTCTACAATTACAAAGTCGGTGACATAGGTGAAGTTTCCTACATAAACCGGTAATCCCTTAACTCTTCCCGTGAAGTTACTCATCCAACCCTTGTCAGGAAACATCCTATACCCAAGTTGATTTTTCATTATCAAGTTGTAGTGGGCTCTAGTCATGATGTTTATGGGTGATTTAAGGTCGATGTAGGCTTTCCACACATGTAAATGTCCGATGTTGCATGGTATGTTGAGATTAGAGGGATCGCCTATTTTTATAATTGGTCTACCTAGGAAGTATGGTGCCTCGGGGTCATCGAATAAGTTTGTATGATATGCGCGCTCTTCCTTAGTGGGTAGCCTATTGAAGTAGTCCTCATCATCATCTACTTCTTCAATCTCACTTGTCCTAACTTCCTTATCAACCTCGACTTTCTTATCCTCATCCTTAGGTTCACTATTATCCTCATTCCTATCAATTGGTTTAATAGTGACAATGTTGACAAAGTGGACGTGTTTGGATGAAGAGGGGTATTTTACTTGGGGTCCGCTATTTGTGTTCCTAGCGTCCTTATGTGGAGGTGATAACACTTGGTTATTGAGAGCTTTCAACAAGTTGTCAATTTTATTGGTCATCTCCGTTTGTTGTTGATTGAATTCGGACTCGAATCTAGCTATCCGAGCTTCTTGAGATGCCATAAATTGGGACATCAATCCTTCAAAGTTATTGGTACTACTCTAATAGGTACGGGGATTGATCGTTCTCCACAGGGAATAGTGTTCGTTAGGTATGAAAAACTACTCTAATAGGTCTAAGGGTGAGAGAAGATTCTTTTTATGTTTTTATATTTTTATGAAAGCAAGTAAAATCTCGGGTTTGAAAGAGTGGGCGGAATTAGTTGCTAGTCAACTAACCCAAATAACTACGAATGCAAATAAAATAAAATAACTGAAAATGAAAAGGTTGGTGAAAACTTATGTGGAGGGAAATGTGTTTACTTAGATTTCCTTACTCCTTAACTATCTTTTACCGGTTGATTAGTGTGTATTAGTTGCGTAGATGACGGGTGTATTCCTTAATACCATTCGTGGGGTGGCGTACGTACTTCCCCAACTCTACAAGCTCCTACTTCACTCCTATGTCGAGCCGGCTAGGAAGCTCCTAACATGGGATCACTAGAATTCGCTTGTGCATTAAATACAACCATAAAAACCTTTAGTACGCATTGGTTCATGTTTCTTAAGACGTTCAAGCAAGTTACCGAATAGGAAGTTAGCCAGTTTTCTTAAGCCTAACATAGATGAACAATCATCCAATACAACTAACAACACACTAATAACCAATAATCAATAGCTAGGTTTCATTAGATCTAAGCAAACACAAGATAAATCTAGCCTAGCATGTTAAACAAAAGACAAGAACAAGATAGAATCAAACAACACATAGACATATTGAATGATTAATTGATAACTTATCTTTTATGTAACATGGAAGATCTCAAGGCAAAAAGCCTTGAAAAAGCTGCCAAATTCGTCCTAGGGTTTTCACACACAAAGTTCCCCAATAAGTTCCACACTAATGACAAAAAATTGCAAAACTATATATAGAATTTTAGATCTGACGGCGTCACGTTATGGAGTGTGACGCCGTCACCTCGCCGCTTTTAGGGTTCCCGGATGACCTTCTTGACGCCGTCTCTCTTTAGCTCTCCAAAATCCGTTCTGGCTTATCAGGGGTTGACGCCGTCAGAATTATGGGTGACGTCGTCCCTCTTTAAATTAAGCCGTGACGACCTTGATCAGATTAAAGCGTGACGCCGTCAGAATTTCATGCAAATTTCACTGGCTTTCATGAGTAATTTTCACATCCACCATTTTATTGCCAAGCCGTGACGCCGTCTGGAGAGGATCCTGACGCCGTCAAAGGTAACTTTTAGCCGATTTTGAGACTTTGTCGTTTTCTTCACTTTAATGCTCCAAAAAAGTCCAAAATGCTTCCTTTTCCAGATTTCTTCTCAAAAGTACCTAAAATGACAAAAGGAACGATTTAGGGCAATATTTGATCAAATAAATACGATTTAGGGCTTAAATGACCCCTTAAAAGCGGTACACTTTTCGCTTCATCAACCACCAAAACTCCATCCGTTGGAGATGGTCTAATGGGGCGTGAATTGCTCAAATTTGCCCCATTTAGCGCCCTTTACCACACTACTACACAAAAGCTTATATAGATCGGTGGAAAACCCACATATAGATCGGTTTTGAACCGCTCTATTTTAAAGGTGATCTTTATGAGCGAGCCACATATAGATCGGTTGAGAACCGATCTATATGAACCACATATAGATCGGTTGATACCAGATAACCGATCTATATGAAACCACATATAGATCGGTTAATACCCAATAACCAATCTATATAGTTTTTTTCCAAATTAAAAAAAAAAAAAATTATAGAAACCCATATTTTTTCCAAATTTATGTTCAATCACACAATACATATATTCAACAAAATAATCATCTTACAATAAGACACCAAATGGCTTCAAAAAATACAACACCATATAAATATATACGAACAAAAAGTGAAAACAGGTTCAGAGGTAAAACAAAACAAATCCTGACCCATACTCCTATTGACTTACCTTTTGACACTAACTCAGTTTCAGCGGAAGAAACTGATCTAACCCACAGCAATTACCACAAATGCAATAGATCGCACCCATCCAAGTGGCCACTAATGACCTGCAAATATACATATATATTAGGAAAAGAAGGACTAAATTTAACAAGAGATCGCATTTGTTACAGATACTAAAAAGGAGCTGAGATAAACAGATAAGTTTCATATTAGACTCACAGATTGTTCTCACCTTCATGTAAGCAGCGACGTGCCCTCCATAGATGTACTTGCGATGGACATCAGCATCATGGCTCTTACTGTCATTGCTGAAACCAACAAACCTATTTTCACTGTGGGGGAATGTCAAGTCCACCATCCAAAGCTCCCTGTATCGTTTAAAACATAAAGCCGCTTAAATTATATGATGTTAATATGTATGAAGATGGTCCAGAAAATCCAAGATCGATAGCAAGTAACGCGGAGCTCATACCTATTGTCGTAAAAGGTATTAGAAATGGTGAGATTCTAGCAAGTAACGAAGCCATAATAGACAATTATTACCTTGCCAGAAGCATTTCGCACAGGTGTCATGTGCAAGGAATTCCAAAACGTACTCCCATCTTTTCTGAAGACATAACCAATCAACAACAATTCTTTCCTAACCAACATGTAGCTATACGTTTAAATGAGATGCTCACCTGTAATTTAGGATGCAAATGGTGCAACCTTGACCAGTTTCAATGCTATTTCTAATTTGCAAATTAATATTAGTAAAATCCTAGCAGTTGCGTAGGCGAGTAAAGTAGTAAGTCAAATATGCAGGAAAACGAAGAGGAAGAGATTATTAATCATTGGTCCTCATGGAACTGCTGCTGTATAAAGTAGACTATTAGGCTTAGATTGTATGTTTAGAGATGTGACGACTGACGAGTGTTATCCTTTTTATTGTTGCTTCATAAATAACAATAATTAACATTACTGAAAAATCGGAATAATCGGTTTCCTAGCGCATCCAAACACCCCTTTTAGCATGTTGACAACAAAAGCAACACCAAATTCGAATGCAGAAAAGTACTACGTTTGACATAAAGTATCAGTTGTTGAGTCATGACCTGTCAATTCTAGGAAGGCATCACTAGCATACACAATCGGGACACAAGTCTGGATGTAGTGTGTCAGCATGGAAAGTATGGTGCTCATAGCAGTGTGGGCTCGTTGTTTCTCCAGATCACTCGCCTTGCATAAACTGTCAGCTAATTCTGCATGTTTAAAGAACAACAATATTTACATAACATGTAACTGGACCTTGACCGACCCAAACTAGACCACCAAAATGCAAATGTTTTTTGATTCCCTGAAGGTGCCCCTTTCCAACAACTGCAACCACAGAATTATGTTCACTAGCAACGGAGAGTAACCTGCTAGACATGTACCTACAATGAAAAGAAAAGACAAAAAGAAGAAGAAAAAAAAGTTAGAAAAACGGGCACCACAAATTTACAAGTATTGTCATGTTTATTCCTTGACGGAAAGTTAAATCAACTAATTCAAACAACATAATAACATGGAATGAAGTAGGTCTCTAACCATCATTTTGTAATTTTGTTGCAGCCTAACCACATTGTACTCTGCTAAAACTAACAAAAATAGAGCACTAAACCATAACAGGCGACTTAACTGGTTATTAATATAATATCCAAATTACACTTGTATAATGACAAAGTATGCGAAATGGAACATCATTCTTAGTTACACAATAGGGGCAACAAGTATACAATTAGATATTGCCTACAAGAAAATAATAACTACATAAAAATTTAGACTTTTAAGTAAGATATAATGTGCATCGAAAAGAATATACTTACTGATCTCGTTCATTCACAATGGTTTCTATGTTGTCTGTTTCGTTCGTTCATCTGAAAACATCAAAAAGTATATGTTAAATTACTGAAGTCCGAAAAACGTTTTTAAACTCTTGAATTTGTATATTATCTTTTTAACATTTAGTTGAAGGAAACTTATGCTGCTACAAAGAGAATGTAAAGCACTTGCCTCTTCTTTAAGGTGCTCAGGGCTTGGTAGAGATATTCCTTGGAGTATCAAGGCACATATTAGTATTGCCTTATGCCATAGTGGCATTTTCAACCATGTTCTTCGTATGGTAATCTGCTTATATATAGTCAAAGCATAAGCATGAAGGAAAATCCATAGTATAGATCTTAATATAAACGTCTATAATGCAGCTCAACAACATCAGATATAGTATATTATCACAACAAAGATTAATGGATAAATCAGTCTCGTGCAAGAAAAGTTATATGTGCAATGCCCGATTCTATATAATTTTTACAGTTCTATAATAGATCTAACCATATATATGTCAAACGTATAAGAACAGAGAAAATACCTGTTTTGAATTTCAGGAACCTTATTATATTGTTTGTAAAATATAGCCTTTCGTTATGTACAGAAGTCATAACTTATATCTCGATTCTTTGCTTATTTTCCCTGATGTAGACCAACAGAACTTACACTTCCCAAATAATACCATTACCCTACCCTTTTCGCGATCTTATAAACACTACATGAACCACAAACCACATAAGGGACATGCCTTCTTCCAAAATAATAACCCCAAACCACCATTAATAATAACCAATGCACTTATAAGTACTAAATGCATTGTAGCAATCACTGACACTATGAGTGCAAGTTATAACAATCTAAATATCGCATAAAGATAAAGTAATTACAACAATCTAAAAAATTAATTCTTCTTTATACAACAATTATCATGTTTCCTTGTAATCTTTAAGTAACCATGACAAAAAGTCAAACTCTCACAATACTCCATTTATAAATCAAATTAAAGAGAAACACTTAAGTAAATAGATGAGTAGAAGATACCAAAGCGTAATCTTTGTACATCCTTGTGGCTAGAGATCAATGTATAAACCGGATGCCAGCCCCTCAAACAACAATAAATTCTCAATTAAACAAGGAAAACTAATAGTTAAAAACATATATTAAATAAAAAGATAGAACAATATACCTTGAGCTAGATGAGATTAATAGAGGTAAAAATGGTGACGGCAGTGGCATGGAAGAGGAGTAAATGTGAGATGGGGAAATAATAGAAACCCTAATCAATTTTTAGGGGGAACTGAAATATTTGAGGAAAAGGGGGAAAATGAATTAAAGTTGAAATTTTTGGCGGTGGGGTTTTGGGGGGAGGAGAAAAAATTAAAAACACTGTTATGGTATTAATTTTTATAAGGCAGTGTGAAGAGAGGAAATACTAGATAGATCGGTTTACTTATTAATAACCGATCTATATAATACAAACGTGTTTCCAAGTACCATATATAGATCGGTTTTTTTCGTTAATAACCGATCTATTAAATTTTGAAACTATATAGATCGGTTATTAACCAAAAAACCGATCTATTTATTTATATTTTCCCCTCTTTTCTCTTACATAGATCAGTTTTTAACATAACCGATCTATATGAATTGATCTATATAACCTTTTGTGTAGTAGTGCCATTACATATGGGCGCCAATTGCCAAAAAAAATGAATGGGCGTTAATATAATGGCGCCCCGCCCCTCCCTTTTACCAAGAAATCTAGCCGTTGGTTTGTTTCGATCTATGAATTGAAAGGGTTATTTTCATTTGATGGGTTTTTGTGTGATGAGGGTTTGTATGAAATATTTAAAAGGGATTAAAAAAATGGAAGTGTGGAAAATGGTTTGCTTGGGTGAGGGTGATAGATAAAAGACGGTGAAGAGGATGAGGATGAATGAACAGGTTTATAAAGAAGTGTGGAGTTAAACACTAATTTTGTTGAATGGCCCATACAAACGTGAGGTGGGTTTTCCGCCTTTTTGGGCTTTTGGGTTTGACAAAAATGTATGGATTTTGAATGTAATTTTTTTTTATTAATAAATTAATGTTGTCTTTTTTTTATTTTTAATTATATGTCTTGTTAATTTAAAATGTATTAATTGGTTGAATTTAAAAAAAAAAAGGAAAAAGAAAAAAAAAAAGGTGACAAAGTGTAAAAATTTGCCCCACCCACCATTACGCACCTAAACAGTTCAAGCCCCTTGCTGACTGGGCTGACACGTGTCAAATTTTGCCCCATGTACACCATTATACCATTACACATAGCCTAATGGTAAAATAAGAAGATGAGGCATTTTCTGACATATGACAGTCCAGTCAGCAAAGGGGCTTGATGAGTTTAAATGTGTAATGGTGGGTGGGGCGTTTTGCGACACGTGTCACCATTTTTTTTAATCAATCAAAGAATACATTTTTTATTTAAAACAATATAATTTAAAACTAAAACACACTTTCATTAAAATAAAATAGAAACATTACCCTGATTCTAAAAAAAAAAAAAAAAAAAAAAAAAAAAAACGAAATATGAAAAAAAAAACAAAAGATTTCATAACTTTATTTTTAGAAACCGAAAGCATCATATAAACTCATATTTCTTTGCAATGTTTTGTTTTTTTCTTGTGTGACCTTTTTTTTTTTTTTAGAGGTTCGGCAACCCGCTGCTTTTCCGGAGGCGTCGTCTCGTCTTCTTCAACATTGATAGTTGTCCCGAGCCTTGAGACGCGATGGGTTGGTTGAAATTTGCAAACCCGTAATTTGGACCATAACCGTAGTTTTTGAAAGGTTTTGCATCGGATGCATCGCTTGCGGTGGTGGCATCGACGGCATTTGTGGCATCGACGGCAATTTGTGATAGCAAATTCCAAAGTTGCGCATTTGTGATTTGGTCTTCGCCTAAATCGTTATTTCGACGAGGTGGTACGAAACCGGGATTGTAGTTGTGTGGAAGGTTTGGACGGTTAGGAAACATATTTGATTTTTTTGTTTGTTAAAAGGGTGTTTTGTGTGAAAAAATGGTAAAAAACTTTGGTTTATATAGTTGAAAAAATAAGGGGAGCGGTATTTTTTTTTTTTTTTTGGCTTTGAAATA
>CP139501.1:249323888-249507636 GCA_021014915.2 Artemisia tridentata subsp. tridentata
TCAAGTAGTTTATCCATCGAAGGCGACAACTTTTCCCACATCGTTGAAGACCTGAGTACAGATAAATTATTTAAACATTAGACTACATACAAATCTAATACTAAAATCAAGACAGCTGGAAAGAGGACTGAAGCACACACACTCACCAGAGTTCTTAGGAAGTGTTCGCCAATTGCCCGCTCCATGTTTATCAATGTATTGTGTTAGTTTAAGGTCTTCCTCTGGTGTCCATGGCCCTTTCTTGAGTCCAGTTTTATCACAACATGGTGACCTTCCCATATTCTTGATGTTTTCGACTTGGGTTTAATTCTCGGTGATCTTATATAAATGGAAGAGGTATGTGTTGGCGAAAAGATTGAAGCTTGAGCTTTGCTTCTTTTTTTGTCTTTTCTGAAGAAATAGTGAAAGTTGAAGGTATTTCTAAATTGGAAGATGGTTACTGCCATATATATACATGAGAAATATATATGTGTCAAATTTTGTGAGGTCAGAAGGATTTGACTCTCAAAAGGATTTGGTACTAGCTAGCCTCTTTCTACAATCAACCTCTCTTTTTTTCTTAAGATTATTGTTTTTAAAAAAATTTAGTAATAGCAAAGCCGTTTTTAGTCTTATTATTCTATAAATGCATATTATGCCAATGTGTCTTCCCTTTTATCTTGTATTACTAAAAACAAGATGAAAGTATCAAAAGGCTTCTAATATAACGGTATTTGTGAGGTCATCAGCCAAAAGGTTTTAGAGTTTACTGCGTGAGATTAATGTGCATGTGTAAAATTGTAAATAGTATATATTGATCTGAGCAAGATACGGTATGTGCTTACCTGACGAATAATTTTTTTTAACTCCTAATTATCTTACTAATAGATGAAACTTCCGATGGTTAGGTCTTGAAATATGGTAAGTTTAATGAATATTTGACAAAACGAAATCCCATGTTTGACCTTACAAAAAGTGCAGATAAATGGTGGGTAAGGTTGTTGAAAGCTCTACCAATTGTGAGGAAATGTTTGTATGGTTTCTTGGTGTTCTGTCTAAGGAAATTTGTATATGATACCATTATTCTTCAAGTGTTTCCATATTTGCAATGCACCGAGGTGTCCAAAGATTTCTTGTGGCAGACGTTTTCTTTCATTTTTATTATTATTGTTATTATTATTATGGATTCATTTATGCTCCAGTTTGTCAAAGTTAGAGAGCACGGTGCAAGGGAAGTTTAACACGTCATTGGGTTTTTTCCTCACGTATTAATTATGGTTTCTACAATTTTGGCTCAGTAATTCACAGGTTTTAAGTAATCTGTGCCGCACTACACTTTTACCAGACAAAGCTTTCCATTTCTAAGAAAGTTGGCATGATAATTTCATGTTTGTTGTACCAACATACTCCGTAGTTTATAACTTGTGAGCTGCCGCACTTTGGTGACAAACATACCAAATTAGCCACCCTAACCAAATGATCAATATTGTTCTCTTAATCGTACCTCATTAGTCTTGTTTGTTATACGCTTGACATACTAATATGCTGATCATACAGTAACCAGAAGGTCATGCAAATTGCGCCCACATGCGCACGCCTCTGTTTCTGTGGTATAAACTAGATGAGCCGTGACATAATATTCGTTTCTAAAAAGTGCTATTATAAACTTGATCATATATAACATAATAATGCTAATAATAATATTTTTAGTTGGCAAAATAAATTTGTTATTGGCTAGCTTTGAAACCTTGATTTGGTTAGGGTCGTTTGGTATATAGTTATTAATGGGTATGGATTGAAAGAAACCTCAAATAAATTGTTTGGTACCTTTTTATTTTACTGACACACTCACACACGGTTTGGAATGAAAAAATTTAATCGAGCCTCAACTAGACACTTTTGATGATTCCAACCAATCATATTACACATTTTAATTCTTTAAAAATTTCAACCGCGTATTTATTCATTATTAGTCTTATTTCTTATTTTGATTATTTCAAAATAATATACAATAACTCAATTTTAATTATAAACAAATATACGATTTAAATAATTATTAATTTTTTCTCTTATCATTTTCTTTCGTACCAAATCAAAATCTCATTCAACCTCATGTACAAACTAAACGCACCCTTAAAGTCAGAGGAACAGCCTTTTATCACACTCTAAACAATTTTTGTGGACATTAATACTAGTGAATCAAGTTATATAGTTTAATGGATGCATATTATGATCTTTAATGCATGGCGTAATTTTTTCAGAAAGTAAAATGACTGCGCCCTTGCATTGGTTTTCATCTTCACAATCTTTTTGTAATGACATTAATATCATAGGACGTAAATTTCACTAGGTATCAAGTAGTACTTATACGGGTTGGTTGACTCACAAAATTTAAGAATTCACAAACGGTTACTTATAATTTTGGGCAACTCTTTAACGATCACAATATATAATTATATCTCAAATGAGTATATTATGAAGTAAAATAATTTAGGGGACACACGGTTTTAGGGAGACATGCTAGCTGATCAATTTCTTTCAATTATTAATTAAATAATCGACTGTCAATAAAAAAATATTACATCGCTTGTTCAAGGCTTCAAGCCAAGGAACAAAGGTCAACTGAGATTTGATAGTAACGATTAAATGAATAATATCATGTTTCCACTTTATGCATCTTGTTTTCTTCGACGTGAATTAACAACTCAAATTAATTTCATATATGCCAGATGTCACTTTACTAGTGGTCCACTATGACTCAATTTTTCTCTATGCGTAGCTCATCATTTCATGTCATAATCATAATAAGAGACAAAAGCTTTTTTGTCGAGTGTTCGGCCCTCATTATTTAATAAGAATTATTTGAAATAAAAGCTATGAATTAAATTTGCCAAAATATAACTAACATAGTTTTGTGATACTTACATTAAAGACGTGATTCAGGTTAGATATAAAGTCGTCGAAAATAGAGTATTATGTTTGTTAAACAAATATTTCTTTTTTAATTTAAAAGGTATTTGTTATATAAATATTGATAAAGAATTGAGCTTTGATATTAAAAATGAACTAAATTGAGCTATGGTATCAAATTTTGTGAATTAGCCAGTCAGAAAACGGAAGTCATGATTACCAAAAAAATGAACTGAATATTTTTCAATTATTTTATAAAATGATTTGAGAAATAACTAACACAACTACTCTGTACACATGCCGTATTATTGGCCATATGTGGCAACCCTGGTGTTTTCCAACCACAATTTTGATTTCTCATACTGTTATTTGGTATATATAAGGGACCTCTGAAAAAACATATACTGTATACGCATACATGATATTCCTAATGTAAGGAAAGTATATATTTTATCAGATGGTATGAATTATTTTAAATAGCAAAAAAGTATATTATTAAAACTTCTAACAAGGAGTTAGGAAAATCACGCCTTATGGTGCAAAGTTATCCGATCAATTCATTGACCTACGGGTGGTCTTCATAACAACACCTCTCTAGAGTCAAATTCGGGTCCGTGGTACCATATTATGAAGCTTAAGGACGGTCAATTAGGCTTGAGGATTAATTTACTATCTCTTTATAAAAGAAATTAGAAAATGGTCAAAAATTAGTTTTTGGCTTGACATTTGGTTAGGCGCACTACCTTTATGCAGTTTGTTTCCGCGTCTGTAACGTTTGGAGACCAATCAAAATTGTTTGGTGTATGAAAGAAAACCAATTCGTTGTGGTACATGTTTGATATACGGTCACTTGCTAGTGGAATGTCCCAATGTTGCTCCTAAACATGTGGTGAATGGAATGGATAAAGGTAAGAATCAGACTTCGGGTACTGATAACGATGGTTTTTTGGTAGTAACAAAGAAGCATTACACCGCAAAATATATTACTCCAAAAAACATTAAGAAGAAATCGGGTGGCAAGAATTGTAACAAAAATTCTACACATTTTTCTTTGAAATCGAAATTTGCTTATCGTCCTAAAGCAGTGCAATCGGATAAAGGGCCGAGTGTCTCTCCTAATATGACAAAACATGCTAATACTAATGTGGCATCAACACCGGGTTGCAACAAAGATAGCAATATGTCATCAAGCAAAAAAAGTAATGGTTTTTCGGATGACATAAATATTTTTTCTCTTAAAAAATCGTATGATGCTTTGAACTCTGAGAATAATGTTCTATACGAAGTAGTTAAGGAAAATAGTACACCACCCTTGGTTGGTACCGCATCTGGTATTTCAAGTACTACACCTTTGGTTGCAATGATTAATAAACTGGAAAGTCAGATGCTTGATAGGAAGCTTGTGCTAGTGGGTGATGATGGGAAGCCGCTAAAACTTTGTAAATCTGGATTCACCTCTCCAAACCCTTTTGATCTCATTGTGATGTTTGATGATAGTAATGAAGATGGAAAGGATGATGGGAAAAGTATTTTACTTGATCTTCAAGAGAGTGATGATGATGCGAAAGTAGATAAAGTTTATGATGAAACGTCTACATTCATTGCTTCTAAGTAATGTGTAGATTTTCTTTAGTTATGCATGATTTTTTATGGTTCTATTTGTAATGTATAGCTAGAGTAGTTGTGCCTTTGGCATGTCAAAGGCTTTATTTGGTTTGGTTTGTTTCTCAGGCGTGTGTACTTGAGGTTAATGTGGTACATCAGCCAGATTTTATTGTACTTAATTTCTTTGGTTTTAATATATTTTACCAAGGTAATCTTTTACAAAAAAAAAAAAAAAAAAAAAAAATTCATCAGAAGCTTATGTTTCAGCCCCTGTCTCTTCATTCAGACTATCGACATTTATTTGTCCTATGGACCTTGTCACTCCTCCTAGGCTTAACTTCCAATTGGCTTGGCGTAGGGAAGTTCGAACTAGCCCTGGGATTGAAGAAATCAACAACATGGTAAGTCTTATATCCAACTTATACCTCATTATTGATGAAGATTCATGGGACTGTATAATTGATCCCACTAGAAAATTCTTGGTTAAAGCAATGAGAGTCCATATCATTTCTATGTCTCAGACTATGGTGTCTCAGCCAAATCAATGGAATAAGGTTGTCCCGTCGAAGATAAATATCAATACTTGGCGGGTATCAAACTGGAGATTGCCACAAAAATTAATCTTGACCGTAGAGGTGTTGAACTTGATTATGTGAGATGTCCAGTGTGTGATGAAGATCTTGAAACGGAATATCACATAGTTGTTCTTGTAACATTGTTACTGAGACTTGGAAACTAATCTTAAATTGGTGGTGCAGCACCAATATTTCAGTCAATAACCTCCATGATGCAATACACCGGCTCTTTGATGTTGTTGCTCAAATCACAATATGGTGCTTATGGAGATTCAGAAATAACATTATCTTCTCCAACAAGCGGCCTAGCAAAGATCTCATGCTCAATGACAGTAAGCTCTTGTCTTTGATGTAAAATTCTTGCTTAAACCGGATAGAGTGGTTTAATAACATGTGCAATGCTCTATCCCACCTTTTGTAACTTCTCTTCTAGCCACTTGCTAGTTTCTAATTCAATTTTCGTTCTAAAAAGCAAGGAGATGAGAGAAACAAAAGAAATTACAAACAATTGTTACAAGTTGTGATTTACTCCACAATATACGTACGTGCAAAAAAAAAAAAAAAAAAAAAAAAAAAAAAAAAAAAAAAAAAATGATATGTCATATGGGAGAAGTTTTAGTCTTTTAGATGGACAACCTTTCTGGCTTTTTCTCTATAATTTGATTTCAACTAGGATTCAGAAGTTTTCAGAATTGAATTGAACGCTTCTGCAACCCTCACAATTTTCTATTTAATTACACGTATTTGTAAAATTATTTTGCTTCTATCTTCTTGCCTGAGTGATGATATATTTTGCATTACAAAGTAAATAAAACATTGAGAACGATAGTTGAAACATTATCCAAACCTCAAAAATGAGTAAACCTAATCCACAAAACTAGATGGCTATATAAGTTAAGATGTTTTAGTACGTTACTACGTTTAGCTAAAATCTTTAGACTTTATTCAACAATTTTTCCTAATCGGTACACATGAACTGATGGACATGGTTTTATGTTTTAACGACCATAATTGAATATACATTAGATCACAGGTTGCCTTAGTAAATGATCACCTCATAAACAAATCAATACTCATAGTCTCATAGCGTACAACATAATTTTTGAATAATTCATATCTAAGTTAGAAGCTGAATGCATTATACTACTGTAATATATTGTATTTTGATACAATATAAGCATGCCAATAATGTGGAAAAACTTCATGCAAATACGTGTTTCCCAAGTGACATCAATTACTATAATTAAATACGCAATCTAGAAACATATATTGTAATAATTAAAATATTAAGATTTGACCCTTACAGCACACCATTACATTGCGTCATTATTTTAGTAATTTATTAATCGATATGATCATTATTTATTATCTATATATCTATCTCATGATAAATATATGCTCTACATAAATTATTTGGGCACCGGGTGACATACAGTTTCTAAGGCTGTATACAATGGCAACCCAAGGCGAACTGGGTTTTGCTTGGCACATCAGCTTTTTCTCTCAGGCGATCTGCAGACGACCGAGTTAATTTTTTTACTTATAGATACCCCTTCATTCACTCATCTTTACATACCAACTCATTCACACATCTTTAAACACAAGATCTAAAAAATATCTCAACCAAACACTCCCGTCATTTCTTAAGAAACAGTTAATACTCCACCGTCAAAAATCTTTCCGTCATTTCTTACTGAGGAACCGGTTGAGAATCCGTTTATGCTTATTGAGGAAGAGCAACGACCACTTCTTCAGGATGAAGAAGCTTTGAGAGAAATGGAAGAAGAAGAAGCACGGAGGAAGCAGCTCGTAGGGAGCAGGAAGCAAGGAAAGAACAAGAGCGTAAAGACAACTTGTTAGACATTTTGTATCGAAGGTGGGAAGAGAGCAAGTTTGCAGACTGGTCTCCTTACGGTGATGGTTATCGATCAGATTAATCTGTTTTCATTTCCATATCGTAATTTGTATTTTCATTTTCATTTCTGTATCGTAGTTTGTATTAATCTGTAATTTGTATTTTCATTTCAATGTTTAAAGTATTTTCATTTCCGTATCAAAAAGGATTTAAATTTTTTAAAAGTATTTTTTTTTATTACAACTCAAACCAAACGCATAAATGTTTGTTTTTTTTTTTTTTTTATTTTTTTTTTTTTTTTTTTTTTTTTATAAATGTCACAAAAAGGGTTGAAATTGCGTGTTTGAAAGTCGGTCAAGAACTCGACCAAGTCACCCCATTTTTGCCTTGCCGACCGATCACGACTGATCAACCACAACGGGGAGACCGATCACGACCCCAACCATTGTTCACAGCCTAAGTTCTGCTTTCTAGGTTCACACACATTTTAATTTAATTTTAATTTTATGTTCTTTAAATTTTATTTTAGTTTAAATTTTAATTTTAGTTATAAATAATATAATGCAATTGATTTAAGATCATTTGAGGACCAAACTTTTTTTACATACCAAGGGACTAATCTCCACCCTCCATCTTTATTTGATCTAATGGATGAGATTAATCCCAACAATTTAAAAAACCCACTTTCATCCTTTTTTTTCAAATATTAATATCTTTCAAACCGTTAATCGTTAAGCGAAAAAAAATATGCCGTTACGACGAGCATTTAATTATCTTTCTATAGATAGGCAATTTAATATATTTTCGACAATTTTTTTTTTCTTCATTTTTTTACGTTTTTTTTCGTGGCCGAAAAAATCATATATGATATTACATATCATATATGATATATATGATATATCATATATGATATATATGATATATCATATATGATATATATATGATATATCATATATGATATTACATATCATATATGATATTATATGTAATATCATATATGATATATCATATATATCATATATGATATGTAATATCATATATGATATATCATATATGATTTTTTCGGCTACGAAAAAAAACGTGAAAAAAATGAAATTTTTTTTTTTTGTCGAAAGTATATCAAAATGCCCGTCTATAGAAAGATAATTAAATGCTTGTCGCGATGGTGTAATTATTTTCGCTTAACGATTAACGGTTTAAGAGATATTTAAATTATAAAAAATGGGTGAAATATTAAATGCTTTTAATCTCAACCATTGATTTCTTTTTAGATGGATGGTGGGGATGAGTCCCTTGGTATGTGAGGAATGTTTGGTTTCTAAAATAACTCGACTCATAATATAATGCAATTAATTTGTAATGTTCACCATTTGTGTTTTTCCGAAAATTTACATAAACAGTCTTTGAGGTTTATCTATTGCAAAACCAGCCTCAAAACACCAAACGCGCAACAGAAATCCGTGCACTGGGAGTCTGGAACCATGCAAAATTATGTTGTATGCTATGAGTTGGGCCATTCTTGAGCTTTTTCTTTTTTAGTCTATATCCTGAATAATACTTTTCACCAATAAACGATAATAGCAGATTAGCAGCTACAAGGCCCAACTCCTGAACTCCATATGACTATTCGCAGACCACATATTTAATTTAGAAACCCAAATAAGCAGATAAGCAGCCCAAATAAGGGCCTAACATGGTTGTGTGCATCTTCAGAATCTTCTACCTTTTAAACCATCCTTTGCTTAAATTCTACCGTTAGTATCCGTAAAAAGGGAGCATTTCATATTTTCTAACTTAAATATTAAAATGTTATATTTGCTTAAAGTATAAGTTTTTAATGCATGGATTTACAATGTGTTTTAGCATACATTGAGTAAATATGGCAAATATAAATTCACCCTTGTTTAAATATCATTTTGGAGCTTTTAAAAAATATATATATCATTTTAGACATACAACTAGATACACTTAGCTTTATCATTCATTTACTTCATATTATCTAACAAGGATGGCGGCGGCAGGCCGCGTTGCGGCATGGCGGGGTTTTTTTCTTTGTATTTGGTTTCTGATGTTTTTTATCAAAGGTATTTTGAAACTAATGTACGGTTTTGTCTAGTATAATACTAGTATTAGATAGTAATAACATTGGCTAAGTCGACATACTTTGCCTAGCATGCTTACGCCTTTAGGAATGTGCGCCCGTCTCCCATTATTATCACTTCATCGTCTTCCATTCTTTGCTATACCAAAAAAATAAGCAGCGAGAACAACAGTAAATAATTGCATCAAAAAATTAAGGAAAACCGTGACAGCTGACAATGGAAACTAACCTGGCAGCCAAATCGTTTCCCGTTTATGTCCATTTGAAAATCAAAAATAACATAGTGAAAAATTGTACAATTCGAAACCCTTTTAGTAGATCTTTAAAGAAATCATCATAGAAGTGATATAAAGTGTACGAATCACGAAGAAAAGTCTATGAAGAATGTAAGCAAGACTTCTTTTTTTTTTTTTTTTTTTTTTTTTTTTTTTTTTTTTTTTTTTTTTGTGCGGGTAATACTCCAAATGAGGATCAAAACTATGATAAATAAGGCTCAGATTTGCCATGGCTGCAACCACAGTTCATATGTGGTTACCTCGCCAAAATATAATCTAGAAGACAATCATCATCGCCTTATATATCACCAGTCTTTATGTTTTAACGTATTTGGTTCATGATGTTTTTTATCAAATGTATTTTAAATGAATTTACGATTCGTCCGTTAAATATTAGGTTTTTTTGTTGCTGTATATGTTTTTTGATACTTTTAGATATTCTTATTGCACGTAATTCATATATATATATGTGTAAAAAAATCCGGTTCTCCTAATTTGTGACTTAAATACATTCACGTAAGAAAAAACATGTACCACACTTCAAACGCTACAGAGTGCACCAATAACAATAAACATATAAAAATATGAACAACAAAAGTAGTTACCACTATAACAGTGATCTTTACCAATAGGCCATTTAGTTTATTAAAAGAAGAAAATGTCTAACGTTCGCGCATGCTATGTCTTAACAGTTACTACACATATTAGAAGAGCACCTATCACTGCATATATGAAACTGCATTTGAGGGGTTTTTGTTGGCCTGCTTTTGATATTAGTCGCGTTTAGCTTTTTTAGTGTCAGGTCTAGTTGGTTCTTCGACTTTAGCCGTGAATGGATGGGTGCTTGCATACTGTTGTAGGCCTGCAACGTGCACCCTAGTACATATGAAAAGGAGAAAGAACGCTGTTAGTTTTTGTTGTATATTGTCAGTAAAAAAGACAGTAAATTAAAAAGCAAACACATACAAAAGATGATAACATAAATGATTCAGAATACACATACAAAATCAAACACACTATACCTTTAAATCAATTTCACTCTCCGCCTGCACAAAAGCGCAGCTCTCAGCAGCTGTTTCTGCAGTCACATTAGCAGGCGTTTTCATCTCCGGAGTAATATTATAATAATAAGAACCGATAATCGTTGCCAGTTTCCCATTCACTGCATCTGTATATATCATTAAAATGTATAATAACCATTCAAATGAACCTGTTAACAATAATAATCAAATAATACCTACTTAAGGAGTGGTTGGATTTAGCTTATTTTTTGGGGTTATGAGCACATTCGAAACTGTAAAAGCTAATAAGCTCATTTTAAACCGCTTATCAGCTTAACCTTATGGACTTATTTAAGTCCATAACTGTTCGTCCAGCAAAAAAAAGGAAGACTTAAGAAATATTATGAATAAAATGTATAGTAGAGGGAAAACACGTGTAAAGATTTTAACTCACTTTCATTTGTATCACGTGTAAGTACATTTCCACCATCATTCACACCTGTAATAATCAATATACGTCAAAAACTAATAAAAAATCCTCTAAATCCGAGATTCAACAATTTTTCTGTTAATATTTATTACAATTTTTACTTACATGTGGATTTTGCGTTGTCAAGCAATCTTGAGATCTGACATCCTGTTCGAAAATCTTAACTCACAGAATAATCAATGCCTGCAACGTGCAGCCTGGTACACATGAAAAGGAAAGATAACGCGGTTAGTTTTTGTCGTCATATCACCCGATCCAGAAAATTCTAAACATACGACGCTATACACACAAATCTACATACAGACACACGTGTGATCATACATACATACACACACACACAGATACATGTACGCGTGAGTAAATATGATTTAGCGTATAGTACCGTGATAAAGTAGTATGCTTTCTAAATTCTACACAGTACATACATATTAAAGTCTCGACGGCCTATACAAATATTTCTCAAAATTTGCCAATTACAAGAGCGAAGTATCGGTATTTTTCTAATTCCGGGTTGCCCAGCCAAGATACGGTCGAATACCACCCAATGCCCTACGATTAGCTTGGATTTGCAAGAAACAACAATATATGGGCAGAAACGGCAATGGTTTTCTTCTAAATGACCATTAATGCAACAAAAATATATACATACCTCCAAACCCGCAACCTTCATATTCAAACACACAATAACAATAGTTTAGAGAATTTTTTTGGTTGTAAGTTATATTATGCTTTCTATCTTAACGATTGCACTTCCAACCAAATAACTATACTTGTAATCACGTCAATTAACGAAACACAGCAAAAAGTTCACTATTTTTCAAAGTTGTTAGGATTTTTTAACATATCGTACCTGGTATGCATTTCCTGTACTTTGGTCATATGTTTCTGGTTTCGAGAAAGTGGCTTCTTGTTCCTCTAAAATGTCAAATAAGTTGGCTGTGTTTGGGAGAAGTGCAGTTTTTCAGTTGAGTGTTTGGCAAAAGTACAGGTCGACAAGTTTAAGTTTCCGTCTCATGTCTGCAACTAAAACTGACCTTAACCCAACCATAGGGTCCAACGGGTTGGTTTGGTTGTCGTGCTGTTAGCAAGTCACCACAATAATAATCTGTAAATAACAAATTTGCAAAAAAGTGAAGCCCACTTAAAGAAAAAAAAATGGTAGGAAGCCTATATATGAAAAGTACAGTAACGAAGATGCAAACCTAGTAAGTTGCTCCCAACGTTGCAACATTTGTGCAGCATCCTCTATCTTGTAGCTGAAACATAAACGCAGATAAAAATTAACAAATCATATTCTATAACTAGTATTTCATGTTTCACATTACTATCTAATCCAAAAATTAACCGCGTTCAGCATTTATGGATTACATGGTTAATTTTTGCGTTACCACCTTGAAATCCAAACTTTCTAACCCTTTCTGAAACCAACCTTATCCTTGCACAATTAATAAAATTAACCATGTAAGTTTCACCCACGAAAGAATCACAAAGTACAGAGTAAGCCCATGTACTACATCAATGCAGCTTATTTGACATGATATCTGCTATGTGAACTGATACTTTTAATTAGTTGTAGACTGAATATTGGAGTATAAGTTGTTACTCTTTTATTGATTTTACATAGCGATGGCTTGGGTCGATCTGCAAGTAGCCAATGAGGGACTATGAGTTAGAAGCATTCTATAGAATCTTTAAACTTGCATTTAAAGTGAACACTGACGATAGGCTTATAGATAGAATATGAGGTAACTACTGCAGCTTAAAGCCAATGTTACAACCTTGAGTTAAAGTATTAGCACTAATCGTAGAAAAGGTAATGGACTTATATCACGGTTAACTTTGGTAGTCTTTATCGCTTTAAGTTTGTAATTACCTTTGTACCTTGAATATATGTTTATATGTTATTAAAATCCGATTGTCGCATTGGAATATTAAGTGTGTTAATATAGACATATTGTGCCTCAACTGGCTCCTGCTGCCTTCTTTGAAGTTCAAATTGCATTTGTATTGGCTCGCTTATCTACAAGTTTCACAACGACATTTTGTCCCGCCAAACCCACTCAGCGGTATTTGCAACCGAGGACGATGCCTACAAACAACAGATTATGAAATTCAAAAGTCAGCTTAACATTTAAGTTATTAGCACATAATAAAGATACAACTATCAGCATGCCAACGAAAGACTGAATTGCATTAGAAAGAAGATTATATGCTTTTTAAGTACAATCATACTATATTAAAGTAACGACAGTGACAACTGACAAAATAATTAACACTTATTGAAACTCAATGAACGAAACCCGTATCTATGTGCAAACCTCTAATATTGCCTGCAAATATATGATAGATTATGAAACAAAAGAATTATGAGAATCCATATGAATATCTAAACCCTATATATAATGAAACAGAACCTGTTATTTCTGGTTGTACACGAAACAGTTCATTAGTCAACTGAAACATTAACATCAAAAAATAAATAAATAAATAAATAAATAAAAATAAAGTCATGTTAACAACCGGGTCAAATAAAATCTAACCTTTTTTCATGTTTATCAAAATCTTCAAACCCATGTGCCTACAAACATTCACAAACAAATAAACATCAGTCGATCATTCAAATGCATACTAAAACTGAGACTCAAACTCACCCAACAATGCTTAAAACAATTTTAAAATTACTTTTCTGTGTGCATATTATGCAGTAATATTAATATCAGATTCTCCCACGTCTATTAGGATAAATCCCTAAAAATATGATTCTTTAAGTCATCAACATGTAACATACGGCTATACGGTTTGCGCTACTTTTCTAACATAGGACATGTAAGGACATTAAGCTCTTCGCTGAGGTTAGAGATAGAAAGTTTCAGATTAAACCAACCCAACCTCTTTAGAAGAAGTTACCTGGTATAGTATCTATAATGCCTCGAAGCCGAATGTGTAATACATCACGAAACCCCTTAATGCCATATCACAAAAGGCCTTAATGCCTGCAATAAATGTACATTACTATTTGAGGTTGCCAACATAATATCGACGTTTAGTTGTCCCAGATGAACACCTTTTGACCAAGTTCCTTTCTATAAGTTATAAAAAAAATGAAACAACATCTATTATCATTGTTTGAATACATGCTGATACAGACAAAAGTTATAAGTAAGTTTTTATTGTTATCGTTATAATGTTCCATTTCCACACTGGAATGTGCTAATTATACCGACACTTAAAGGAAAAGTAATGGCTAAAATGAGCATGGGTGTTACCAACATTGCATGAAGAAAACCTGAACAACAAACTCACATTAAAATATAATAAGTATACAGTACCTGTAATTGTTCGACTATCTGTATAACCAAGTACGAAGTCATCTACTACTGGTGTTGAAGGTGTCTGTGTATTTTCAGAGAACCCCAGCAAACGTATATCCTGATTAAAAGAGAACAAAAATGATCGTAAGGCCACGATTAATGAATGTGCTGATTCGTAAGCATGAAATACATGTAGTAAAGGCATAAATAGTATGTTTATCAGGCAATAACTGAGAATGGTTTAAATTGATAGTCTCGATGTTTATTACGCAATAAATAGTAAAGACTCATTGAACGGTTAAAAATGCACACAATTGGTGCAACCACAAAACAGGTATGGTCACCCAGGCAAGGCACATGTGGAGAGTAACTATCGGTGCCTTATGAAGTTTTTTAGACCTAAATACAGCAAATATCTAAGATCTAAAAAGAATACCTCATGATAGCTAAGATGAAAAAGAAATTCTACCTTGGTAACAATTAGCTGCCATAGGCGCAAGCCGCGAAGTCAAATCTTCCACCTGAATAAAAAAGAGATAAGCATGACATTTCAAACACCCTTAGGACCTCGGCACTAAAAAATGGCGACTGAAGATGACTAAAACACATGGCTAAGAGTACATATCTACCAAAAACTCAACGAAATATCAACACCCATATATCGGCAATCTCTGTTGTAACACCCCCTAATTTGTTTTGTGGCAGCGGAAAAGTAATTAGGGTGTTACGGTGAGGATCGAAGTTAAAATTTCAGAAAACGGTCCGGAAGAGGCGTTTTGAAAGTTATATGTCATTCAAAATCATACTTTTGATATAAAGGTGAAATATTTGATTTGAAAATCCCGTTAAAAAGGCGTAATAATTTGAAAGGAATGACATATTTGATTTTACACCATTTTATTTATCAGAGTATATGATACCCGCTCCGTGTCTTGTCCTGCTTCGTTAATTACCTGAGATAAACATGCTTAAAATGTCAACACAAAGGTTGGTGAGTTCGTGGAGTTTAATGGAAAACAACTTAATTCAATAAGTTTCAAGAGTGTTCTGTGATGTTTGAAATAAGTATAAGTACAAATAAACAGTGGCTTTCAATAATTTCAAAGGTGAAGTGATAATTGAAATATGTTGCTAAAAGTGATGAAACCATAAATGAGTGCACTGGTTAAAAATCGCAAGTATGTCACTAATAAGATAAATCAAGTACAAGTATAGGATCATAATCCTAGCATGTAGTGAGTATAATGATGTTATGCCTGAAGTCTAAAATCAAGGTCTGGTGATATACTAATACAGCTGTATCTAAATATATATGAATCATTCATATATTCATAAAGTTATATTGCCCTAAGCCTCATGACACGCAAAACATTAACAAAGTACCGTAAAACGGCGGAGTCCACATCAGGTTACTGATGGGTTTTGCCCTCATGTAATAGGTGATTTTGCCAACTTCCTATTTTTCTCAAATATAGTGCGTCGCGACTAAATACGACTAACCATAAGGCATTCCGTCAAAGTATTTAGTGGGACAGGTCGTCAGCCTCTAACAGGTTTCGAAGCTGTTCACTATATTCGCGCTCACCACAGTGATTAATGGCTCATGATCGAGGGACTTTATGGCAATATAGTAAACTTAGGCAATATAGGTTTCAGGGGTTCATAGAATATGCGTACTTTAGTCTTGGCAATTATTTCCAGTGAAATGTAGAAATATCATAGTAAAGTTAGCTGTACATTCAATTGCTATATGAATGCATATAATGAGTCTCAGTATCATGTTACAACAAGTAATTTGAAAATGTTATCTTTCAAATACAGTGTTTCAGCTAAGCAAGCAATTTGCAAGTATAACGAGCATATATCCCTTCCAAAGGGTGATTCAAAACATGTAAAGCATAGTTGATAATTTTGAGTAAATCATGAGAGTTTTCAAAGTATAAAAGTAAACTTAAAACAGTTGAAGCATGTATCTCCCCCAAAAGAGTTATTAAAAACAAGTATTAAAAGAGTAGGGGCCACGACTCACCTTGGGCAATACTAGGAATGGTAAAGAGTAAGTTCAGATGAGATTATGGTAATGGCTTCAGAATAGAACCTGATAAATAGGAAGGTCTGAGAGTCTAACCAAATGATTAACTAGTGTGAGATGAGAGATCGATAAAGATCTGATTGATGATGTGAGTGTGATATGCTTAAAATGTCTGAAGTTCAAAAATAATGTTACATATAATATTATCTTGACTCTCATGTCAATTGATTCCAAAATATTACTTCCTCGAACTACGATGAAACAATATGCAAAGTGAAGTCGTTAAATTTATAGTTATAATAAATAACGAAAATTTAAATAATATGTAACTAAAAGTATGAAAATGCATATGAAGTGATGGGTGAAAAATGGAAAATGAAATAAGAATGTCAAGTAAAATCAGTTGGTCCTTGTCCTTTTCCAGTTTTTACACTTTTTACCCTAACTGCGCTTGTGTCACATCGTTAGTCCTTCGTTAAGTCCAATGTCCAATAATAGTCCATAACTTGTCCAAAAGTATAAATAAGGCTTGGGATTCAATAATATGTCAAATTATACCCTAATTATTCTGTTTTCACCGTCTCAGTCCTTGTGTTTCTCGGTTTGGTAGTTTTAGTCCCTTAACGTGAAAACGCGTTACATGTTTAGTCCTTTTTGCATAAAAATAACGGGAAAAATATTCTGAAAATTTCTATAACTTTGTTAAGTTCATTATAACTTATTTCAATTGCTTATTCCAGAAAAGAGCTTATTTTTGTGTTAATGGGCCAATTAACGAATCAACTTAAGGTCAATTTAGAATTTTAGAGGCGAGGGCATGTAAACCGTTTTGGGCCTGGACTTGGGTTGTCTTCATGATTCTGAAAATATATTATATGGGCCTGGTGGGCTGTTCTAACTCCAAAGCTTAATGGGCTTTAGTTTAGTCCATTACCGGAAATAGTTTTGGTTATATTTTCTGAAAATGAATTATAGTACTAGTGTTTCTGTCGATAAAATGGCTGATTTCAAGTGTCGAAATGAGTTTCTGAGGATGAACTCAAAATACAAAAAGTGTAGTTTGTTAGGTGTTGTATCGATTTATGCAAAAATATATAGGTGTTACTTGTACGAATTTGAAATAAACGGGGCAATAGTTGGCCATGTCGAGCTAGATTATAACTGAAAAGCAATCATTATTTTCTAAGTGTTGAAAACCGGTCAAGTAGCTTATACTTTGGACGTTTTTAAGGGCTTTTAAGAGCTTTTCATATAAAACTCAAAACATGAAAATTAAAGTTGGCCATGTGGGGATTCGAACTGAGGAAAAATGTTCGTGGGTTATTTGTGGGCATTCGAAAATACAAGTCCATAAAGGTGTCGAGCTGGGTCGTTTTAAAGAGTCCAAAGACTTGGAATATTTTCTAAGTGTTTGTGGTATATACGAGTTGGTCATTCCAACTTGGCCATTTTAGAGGGTCGAGACGTGATCATTTTCACAAGTTATCTATATGAAAGTGGTAGTCAGTCATGGTGTCTAAGAGTTCATGTAAAAGTATATATGGGTCTTTAGATGGATTTGAGTTTTATCGAGTCCTTTATATAGCGATTTGGGATAGTTTTTGGTTATTAAAAGACTTGGAACTTTTTATGTTTTCTGCCTTTATACGTGAACCTAAAGGTTCAAAATGGATTCGAGTCATGCGTGTAACTAGAATATAAACGTGATGTGAGTTGTGACTTCCAAGCCTCTCATGATGGAGGTTCGACACATATTGGTGGGTTACACCAACTAAAATGCACGTAAGAAATATACATCAACAAGTTATACGTTCGAATGCAAACGAGAACATGCATGAGTGAAGTGTGTACGTGAGATATGAAAACAAGAGAAGGTATTAGGTACTTACTACACCTTTGAAGGTGGTGAAGAAGCCGTGGAACCCGAACGGAAGCACAAGGCAAAATAGTCTACTCGCTAGACACAAAATACGTTTTCACGTATTGGTTTTTTCTAACCGTTAGCTTCTCAAGAAGAGGCAACGTTTTTCTGGGAGTTTAGGGTTGTTAGTGAGAGTGATATGAATGAAAAGTGAGTAGGGGAGGCAGTTAGAAGAGGTAGGATATATAGAGATAGAATTACACACGTTTCTTTGACTATTCTTGACTTTCACATCAATCATTGATGGCTACTGTGGATGGGAGGACACCTAAGCTGGTTTACTAACAATATAAGATTTTGGGAAGATCTCATAAGGGAGATAAATCTTATCTCTAGTTGTTGGAGTATATATATATACGTTTTCTTTTCTAGCGAGTGCAAAAATGGAACTAGCGAGCCTCATCTTGTTCTTGTTGTCTAATTCTTCTTCTACACGTTATATTAAGTTAAAAATATCATTAGTGGAACGTAGGAAGAATCGGGATTCGAAATGGTTGCGTTTTGAGACTTTTGTCTATACGTTTGGGTGTGAAATGGGACAAATGGTTTGGCTTTGAAATTCATAGAGATATTTGATATCTAGTTCTGAGCTTTGGCACGATCATAGTCTAGTGGGTAGTGATTAACGTGGTGTAAAAATATTCGAGGGTTGCGTTTCATATTCGAGAGCACACGAGTTGATTTGGAGATGGTATGGGATCGAGTACTACATGGAATAATAAAAGAGTGCGTGGGCTTTGGTGTTGGGCCTGGTGTCGTGTGATGGGCTGAGGATTGGGGCAGTCCATTTGGTTTGTAACTTGGTATAATTAGTAAAGTTGATTAGGATTAATTACATGTAATTAGGGAGAATTTAAATATGTTTAGTGTAGGAGTTTTATGAATACTTATCATCATTGGTGAGATTTGGATTCAGTGAGAATCGTGTCTCGAGGTACGTGTCACTACTTAATATATATCGTGAAACGTAACGTGATAATAATAATAATAAGTGAAAATTTTAAATTCACCCGTAAAAATGGGTTTTATTAAACAGTAATCTGAGGTTATCATTAATCAATTAGGATTATTACAATGGATTTTCGTAGGATCCTACATCTGTTATCAAAGAAGAACACTAATAATGATAAAAAGAGAATAAGGAAGAAACCTCCCACAAAAAAAAAAAAAAAAAAAAAAAAAAAAAAAAAAAAAAAAAAAAAAAAGGCCGAAGCAAATACAAAAACTGAAAACCTCGAAATCAACAATACAACTCATGAATCATGCAAATAAACTTAAATTCCAGCCTACCAAAGCATAAAACTAAAATCCCGAATTTGCCTGATGTATATCTGATGTTTAACTTCATACCTGGGTTTTTAAAATTCGTTTCCTCATCTTTTTTTTTTCATTCATTACCTCATCATCCACTTTGACTTCCGCTGCCGTGATAGTGATTTTGCAGAAGGTTATAGATCGGACGCACACAAAGGCGGTGGGTCAAAACGGGTGATGCCAACCTGCAAGCACAATCTTTACCTTAATCAACCTCCTACAATCAATATCAAAATATTCAAATCCTTTAAACTCCAAAAGATATTTGTAAAAAAAACTCAACCCTAAAATCATACCTAAACCCTAACTTATAAATTCAGATAATCGGTACCTCTGTTATTCTTTTTTTCCTATCAGCGTCTTTTGGTTTCCGAACTTCCACATCCTCCGATCATCATCATCGCCAGCAGAAAATTATTAACCTGATTCAATTTGTGTTTGCGGAGGATTTATAGAATCTTCTAGGTTTCTCGCATCTTTATGTCGATATAATACGGATCATTCGAGACAGATAAACGTGCCAATCAAGCTGACCCAGCCCATAAATTTTGGCGGGAAAAGCCCAACGCAAAACGGCGTCGTAGGCTTTGTGATTTAAGATATACTTATAATTGAGTACTTAACTTGATCCAATTAAACTAAACTCATATACATGTAATCAATTTGATTATTCAGTTTGGTTCTTGGAATGTTTGGCTTTGGTGATTTATTATTATTATTATTATTTTTTATTTTTTTTTTATTATTATTTTTTTTTTAAACAATGGTTTTATTGCTAGGGAGGGTGTTTAAGTTATTGGTAGGATGATAGGTGGCAATGAGCTGACACACCGATAATAGTTATTCGTCCTTGATGCACCTAGCTCTCTTATTTGTAGTTCACAAACACATTTCTTAATGTATAAGAGCAAAAGGTATGGTAATGTGGGTGGCTTGTGTTGGATTTATTAATGTCGTTAAAGGCCGCGCCACTGCACAATGGGTTGCTTGCGTAATAACTTGATTTAACACAATGGCGTGAGCCATAACTTGAGGGAGGGTGTTTTTGTGTTTTTTATTTCTTTTTCAATTGTAAAATTGTGTATTTGTGTTGTGCGTGTGAATTTGGTTTGTGTGTTTTTGTGAGTGCTTTTGATTGTGTTTTTTGACATGGGCAAGTGGTGTTTTTTTTTTTTTTTTTTTTTTTTTTTTTTTTTTTAATTTTTCCTTTCTAAGAATGTTTCATTTTAGTTTAAGCCCTAAAAGTATAAAAAATGTGTATAGTAATAAAAGTTTGGTATGTAATAATCAATTTTAATAATTAATGTATTCGTATTATTAATTAAATGCATTTATTTAAACTCAAATAGAAAATGAAAAATAATTGTGAGTCTCAAAAAGGGTTTTTTGACTTGAATTATAAGAGAGTGTGATTTTTGGTGTGTGAGTTAAGGAGTTGTGTTAAACCCGAAAAGCTAATGTGGGATACCCTTTGCTATAAATAATATCCTGACTTGAATTATAAGAGAGTGATAGGGAAATGGAAGGCAAGGAAAGAGACCAGATCCCTCTTTTGACCCATTACAAAATGGGTAATTTTCATCTTGCCCACAGGTACAGCATTAATTGTATTTTCTTTGTTTTCTGAATTAATTTGCAGTTACCTGTAGATTATAGTGGTGTAAAATCCAAACATTTGAGCAGGTACCTTAAAAGTTGACTTTCAGTTTATTTGAAATTTGGCAGGATTGTGTTGGCACCATTGACTAGATTTAGATCTTATGACAGTCTTCCTCAACCGCATGCTATCTTATATTACACTCAAAGAACCACCAAAGGCGGCTTTCTGATTTCTGAAGCAGCTATAATATCTCATGCTGCTCAAGGGTACTATGCGACTGCCTTAAAACCTATTTGTGTCGTAGTTGTCAAAATCGCGATCCTGATCCTACGATCCTACGATCCTACACAAAAAATGATCAGGATCGTAGGATCGCCTATTATTATTATTATTTTTTTTTTTTTGGGCATTTATCTATATATTGTAACAAAAAAGTCACATAATCATGTACCAATAAATTAACACTATCTTTTTGCATTAATCTAGATGTTATCATGAAAAACCTACAATAGAAAACATTGAAACAAGAAGTTGGTGCACGTATGTAGTAACTTTGTGCAAGTATGCATTGCAATATATCTGATATTCTACTACTACGGTACTTGAAAACATAACTTTTTCTTTTATAATCCATTTAAATTCGTTTATCATATGAAATATTATATAGAAATATAAAACTACAACCCCTATACCAAAATACATACATTTTCATAGGATCTTACGATCCCGATCCGATCCTACGATTACGATCTTACAAAGCCGAAAACGATCCTAGGTAGGATCCCGATCCTGACAACCTTGATTTGTGTGTATATTTTTTAAGCATGTTTCTAGTACTTTATAATGAGAACTTCCTAGATGGTAAGTAGCTATTTTTGTTTGGCATAAGTTTTAAGAATGCTCCTGGGATATGGTCAAAAGAACACATCCATGCCTGGAAACCCATTGTGGATGCTGTTCATGCAAAAGGCGGCATCTTCTTCTGTCAACTCTGGCATCCCGGGAGAGCCTCCGAACAAAGTATATTTTTTTCATCATCTTCTATCAAAAATTCAATGCTTCCCTATGTAAGAAGTTGCAGATGGTACATAATCTTTTAGCGTTTTGTGTCATACTCTGGTAATCTGATTCCAAGCGCAGGTTTTGAGCCAAATGCTGGACAGCCACCAGTTTCATCAACAGATAAGCCATGTAGTCCTATGATCGATAGCAGCGGTAAGGTTCTGTTTGAATTTCTACCTCCTCGGAGACTAAATAGTGACGAAATTTCTGCACTAGCTAATGATTTCAGAATTGCAGCACGAAATGCAATGGAAGCCGGTAAGTCAAGAAGAGGTTATCCAAATTATTTTCGTTTTCAGCTCATACAAAAAAATCTAATATTAGATATACAGGATTTGATGGGGTCGAAATCCATGCGGCTCATGGTTGTCTAGTTGAGCAGTTTCTGAAGGATGAAGTCAATGATCGAACCGACAAGTATGGAGGTTCGTTAGAAAACCGTTGCAGATTTCCTCTTGAATTAATAGAAAGCGTTGCAAGTGAGATTGGAGCTGATAAAGTTGGCATCCGGCTCTCGCCATTTGCAAATTACATGGACTCGGGAGATTCCAACCCAGAAGCTTTAGGTCTTTACATGGCTAGATCACTAAATAAATACGGGATTCTATATTGCCACATGGTGGAGCCTAGGATGAAAACTGCAGAAGAGCGAAGTGATGAATGCGTCCTAAGTTTGGGACCAATGAGACAGGCTTTTAATGGTACTTTCATTGTGGCTGGAGGTTACGAGAGGGAGGATGGTAACAATGCTATAGCCGAGAAATATGCTGATCTTGTAGCATATGGTCGTCCGTTCTTGGCTAACCCCGATTTGCCTAAAAGATTTGAGCTAGATGCTCCGCTAAATAAGCATAAAAGAGACACATTTTATACGCAGGATCCTGTTGTTGGCTACACCGACTATCCGTTTCTTGAAAGAACAAATTGAGTTTCAAGATTTTAAAAAAGACTTAATTTAAAGTGTGGTTTTATATTGAAAGTGTATTTACTTGCATCAAATATACGGTACCATAGTTCAATTTATGTTTGTATTTGCTTTTCTTTAACAATAATATTTGACTTGTACTGAAACAAACTTATGATATATAAGTTGACCATCTAATGGTATGAAACGAATGATGTTCATGCTTACCTAATTCCTACCGATAGGTAAGGGGTGACATCAAGGGTAGGTGGAGAGCATATGTGCATTTTACACCCTTGAGCTTTTTAAATGCCACGCAAAATGATACTGAAGCTTCGTGCTTCTCATTTTAAAAGTCGCACGACAAAAAAAACCTAACATTTATGCGGGAAGTATTTTAGGACCATGACATATATTTTACTGGTCGCAACCAATGACTGAAACAGAGCATGAACACAAGTATGCTATACATCCATTGGAGGACCCAACGTTGAGATAGCGTATGGCAATCATGTTGCTTAACATTCATTATACATTGTTCTTTTGATTATTGACATATAACAACAATCCTAGTACTTACAAATCATGACAACGACCATACTAGAGAGCCAGCCATGTACTTAAGCTAACTTACCTTTTTCTAACAACCTCCACCATCGGGCTCGATTGAACTTAAAAGGCCATTGCCTCTCAACTGAGTGCAATGCTCTTCTGCATCTGGTTGCCCACAAACAATCACTACAGAGAGACCATTGATGTGTGCCTCTTGCATAATATTAACTGCATTGTCGACGGTCATTCCAGGTATAACCTTCATTAGCACCTGCACAACATACTCCCTCTTGTTGTAGTTGTCGTTGTGTAGCATCACACGATAAGGTGGGGCCATTTTCTTTGATTTCCTGTAACAAATAGGAGAACCATCTTTTAGAATGTTCTCACCTTTGCATAAATTTGAAGCTTGAAAAGATAAAACATTATTGATGATAATTAACATACTGAAAAAGAAACCTCAAATAAGTCTATAACACACGAAGAGAGAAAGTTGGCCAAAATAGGTATCAAAGTTGTTTCTCAAAGTTGTACTTCTAAAATGATGTTCAATTCACCCACTACCATCTTGGTTGTTAGGTAACGAGAATGATATTACATAGTGAAACGAACAAACGAGCTAGTCATCCTTTCTTTTTTTTGTTAGGTAACGAGCTAGTCATCTAAAATAGGCATTTTTTGTATTAGGTATTACACCTGCATTTGGATGTTGGATATGAGAAATTATTAACCTTTTACTTCATGCCATCGATGTACATGTGAACAAAAAAAAAAAAAAAAAAAAAAGAGAGAGAGAGTACGAACTATGGGTCTGTCCCACAGTATTACGCAATTAGTATCTTTTTTATCAGGTGCTTATAAACCGTCACCATCTTACTTAATCTAAATACTAAAATACAGACATGTGGTCTGTCCAGGCAAGGCCTCATATTCTTAGATGAATACGGATGCCATATCCTCCCGATATATGTTAAAAAGTTGAAACTATAAGACCAAGATTAACCACATTTTTACACACTAGACTCTCTTGCAATATTAAGCTATAAACTGATGTCCTTACTTTAAGTCAAACTCTGACTCCCGGCCAGGAGTTGTTTTCTCTATTACTGGCTTGTCCAGCACCCCACCGCCCTTTTCCAGCCTCGGGGGTGCCATTGTCATAACGGTGATCCATTTTGTGCTTTGTTTATGAAGCAAGTACTTGTCCCCTGTAATAAGACACATAACCAAAAACAAAAGTCATAAATGTTACTGACGTTGCAAAGTTCTTGAACAGTAAAACTTCAGAGAATAACGATTAATGTACACATCACTAGCACGCAAGAGTACACATGTTTAGTTATTGTATAAAGCTCATACAAGCTTTGTGTCAAAACAATAGAATCATAGCCAACACAGGAGTACCCTGTACTAAACAAAGACACATGATGCTTTGCAGAGTAATTAATAAGGTCGAAATATATGCTTCAATGATATCAATTAATATCGCAACTAAACACTCTAGAGTGTGCATTTAGTTGGAGAAAATTTTCTTAATTTTCTATTTTCAGTTTTGTAAAAAAATAACGGCGGGGATTAAATTTTCCACAAAACATAGAAAACACGTTCACGTGACACTGTTTTCTGTTTTGAAGAAAAGAAGGGGAGTTACAAGAGAAACAATGAAAACACAAAAAATGTGTTTCGTAGTTTCCCTTGTTAAGTTGGGAAAAGTTTGATTTGAACGCAATCTCTATTTTCCTTGTTTTGTACAAAACATTTTGTAGAAAACAAGGGTGTTTTCTTTCAACTAAACGCACCCTCTGTGTTATGCACATCAGAATACAACAGATATGTTGCTTTTCCAAAGATCTTCTACTGCTTGTGTTTTAACAACAAGATGGTTTGCCAAATAGACACTTACACTGATCCCAAATGCAATTAATTTCTGCAAATGAATATATATCATCATGCATAAAATCCTAGGAGTCCCAATCTTCTAAATTACAAACGTAGTTGTTTGTTCTGATATAGATAATTGAACCATACATGATAAAATCGGTCAGCCAATTTAACTTAAGTCACCTCATCTCATAAACCCCTCAATAGAAAGCGAATTGAATATCCAAAACCTAATCTACTTAGGATGAGAAAATCTTATTAATGTTAAGAATAAAAAAAATAAGTACCTGATGATTTGGAGTGAAGAAGAGGATGATTAGGGGAAGGAGCGAGTCGACCGGAGATGGCAGTCTCCATTTGCCTCTCAATACCAAATCTATCTTTCTTTTTTCTCTCCACACACTCCTTAAAACCAACCAAATCTTTTTTTATTCATACAAACTCACCAACGCTTCTTGTGGCCCTTAACTCTTTTCAATCACTTTAATTATTACTATTATTTACTCCTTTCGATATATTTCAAGTTTCTTTTTTTTAACGTCTTAATTTAATTGTTGATAAAAAAAATTTATCGATTTTATTATATTACTTTTACTTGAAATTATTATTGCAAACATTAAAAAGACTTTAATTATATTGTTAAAAAGTAAAAAAGAGAAAACATTGATAATTATAACTTTTTAAACCGGGCATTTTTTATTTTATAAGCTTCAAACATCAATTATTTGAAGACGTAGAGAGTATTAATTTTTTTTTGACTTTTGTTAAGGTTTTGTTTAAAATAAACACATTTAAATTTTGTTTTAATTTATTTTGATTTAGAGTAGTTATACTTAAGCTGGTAGTTTATTATGAGTAGTATTGTACTAAACTATTAACAATTATAGCAGGTTATAACATGTTGTACATGGCTTTTAAGACTATATTTAATGCTAGTATTTTTTTTTAAATCCAACTTATGTCGGTGTGAAAAATATATGTTAATATATGTTTGTATGAAACACATAGAATTTTTTCATATTATAGAAGTGTGTTTGTATGAGTTTAAACTATATTATGGTATACTTATATTTTCTGGATTGTTTTCGACTTAATTTCGTGTTCGTAAATTAAAATTTTCACCTTTGAACCATAATTAGGTAGTACTGTCCGTGCGTTGCAGCGGGTGCGAAAACCTTTATTTTGTAACTTTGAAATAAGTATAAACATAGAGCTTAATAAATTTTAAGGTTAATTTGTTCTTTATTAAATTAAGAGGGTGTTAGAATGTAAAACTTTATAGGTTTATAAGTAATTTGTTATTTTAGTAACCCAAAAGAGAGAATGTAAAAGGATTAAAAGTGCAAAATATTAAAAGTATAAAATTAATGGGTTTAGAAGATGATTTAAGGTTGGCCCCAACCATCGGTCGATCACCAAGCAAATAGAAAAGCGACCGATCCAATGATCGGTCGATTGGGTTGGAGAGCACAGGTTGGTCGCTTTTGTTTTGAATTATCGGTCCACAGATCGACCAATTGTTGCACACTTTGGACGTTTTAAATTAAATTAAAAAAAAAAAAAAAAAAAAAAAAAAAAAAAAAAAAAAAAATCAAACTATAAACCAACCCAATTCAAACACACACAAACACCTTCAAACAACATGCAAATCCATTCAAAACTGCAAATGTCTTACAAAAAAGATTTCTCACAACAATTCCCCTCTCCTGAACTTCGAGATTTTTCTCAACAATTCCCCTCTCCTGAAGATAATGAAGTTTATCATACTCCACCTGAACAAATCTTTCCGGTTTTTAGTCCACCACATGAACCAGTGAACAATCCACCGGAAAACGAACCGGTGAATAATCCACCGGTTGTTGACCAAGACCCAAATCCGTTGGGGTTAACTGAGGAACAACTTAGGCAAGAGGACGCAGATATGCAAGTCTTCCTGGAAATGGAAGCACTTGAAAGAGAAGAGGAAGCTGCTCGTTTGAAGCGGCAAGCCAGACTCAGATGATAGCTTCTATTAATTTCTCTTCGTCTGAAGATGGTTGGCCAGACTCAGATGATAGCTTCTATTAATTTCTAGTTTCGTTTTAATTTCCGTATCGTAGTTTCATTTGTAGTTTCGTTTTAATTTTATGTAATGTAATTTATGTAATTTAAGTTAATGTTTTAATTTACGTAATTTAAGTTTATTTTAAATGTTTGATTTAAAAAAAAAAATCGGGTCATCGACTGAGGCAGGTCGGTCGCTTCTGGTCGCCGGAGAGAGAAAGCTGACGTGGCAGCCAGTGACCCAGGTCGCTTTGGGTCATGGTTGTGCCCAGCCTACTTTCCTTACACTGTGTTCTTAAATTTTGTTATTAAAGAAAAGTAAATAAATGTAAAGTAAACATTTTCTTTTGGGAGGAAATATTTTACTTTAATAATCAACAAAATAACATTAACTTTCATTCCATTTATGTTTATTTTCCTCCTTAAATGATACTCGAAAACGCAACTTCTTATGCTTCATTTTCATTTTCATTTTCTTCCTTAACTTTAACTGAAGAACATAGTGTTAAGCTCAAATGTAAATTTGCATAAACACCTTGTAAATAGTTTCTAAATACTTTTACTTGACTAATACAGTAAAAAGTTTCATAGTTCTTTTTAACTATTAAAATTTTATTTATTTTTTTTTATTTTTATTTTTATTTTTTTAATGTTAGATGCATACACGAACACTATTCGCACAATTAAATTCACATGTCATTTACATTGATACTTGAACACTCAATCTTAGGCCACTCACAACAGTTAACTCAGCATTAAATTTTAAGGCATGCCACGTCAGCTTTTTCACCCCTTAACTTAACTCAGCTTTAACCCACGCAACAATAACTCAGCTTTAACACACCTTAACTCAACTTTACACATAAATTTTCATATTCAACCCCTAACTTATAAATTACTTCATTTTTTAAAAACATAACATTCATTAAAACATAACATTCATTAAAAACATAACATTACATACTTAATAAAATAAAATTACAACGAAATTAAAAAAAACAACTTTAAAATACGATACGAAATTTTATATAGAGTTGTAATTGTCGATAAGATCAGATTTCTCCTCCCACACTTGTAACACCTGCTCCCTAACCATCTTCAATGCGACATGAAGTTCTAGATCTGTTTCATTAGTTCTTTGTAGAGTTTCTAGACCGACCCTGATAGCTGGATGGTCTTGAGGCAACTCACGCAGCCTTTCGATCTCTAGAGCACAATTATGCATTTGTAGCATAATACGAGTTATCTCGCCAAACAAACTGTTAATAAGTTTGAGTTCTTTTTCTTGTTCTGTTCGTAATCGTTGAGGATAGCCCTTTGCACCTCTGCTGGTTCGTTAGCCATTGTGTTTGTGTTTAAATTAGTGTGAGAAAATGAAGTCTTGTGAAGGTGGTTTTTATAGTGGAAATTAGCCGTTAAAGTAGCCGTTGGAATCTGATTTTTAAAATCATATTCAATGTATTAACGTTGCGTTAACGCTGAGTATTATTCAAATTCAAACGTAAACTAAAGTACACCATAATAACGCTGCGTTAACGCATCTTAGTCACAACAAATAAAATTCAAAGTCACGTTAATAAAACGTGTGCATTTGTACCCTATAAATACCCATGCTTCTGAAGCACATGTCACACAAAAACACATTCCAAACTTCTCAAATACTCTAGATCCAAACTTCTCAAAAGCACATGTCTTCCAGAAAAGATTTCGGGCAACAATTTCCAAGCCCACCTCGCAAAAAGGATTTTGGACAACAGTTTCCAAGTCCACCTCGCGATAATGAAGAATTCCATACTCCGCCAGAGCATACCTTTCCGGTTTTTCGACCGGAAAATGAACCGTTTGGGTTAACTGATGAAGAACTTCGCCAAATAGATCAAGACATGCAGGTCTTGTTGGACATGGAACATAATGAACCGGTGCACAATCCACCGGAAAATGAACTGTTTGGGTTAACTGATGAACAACTTCGCCTAATGGATCAAGACATGCAGGTCTTGCTGGAAATAGAATATAATGAAAGAGAAGAGGAAATGGCTCGTTTGGAGCGGGAAGCAAAAGAGGCTGAAGAATGCAAGGGAAAGGTGGGAGTGTGGTTTGTTCACACCTTCTGAATCATCTGAAGATGGTTACCCAGATTCAGATGATACTTTTCATTAATCGTTGTAGTTTGGTTTTTAATTTCCGTTAATGAGTTTAATGTAATTTATATTTGACGTTTAATGTATCTGTATTTTTCTACCTAATTATTTCTTGAAAAATTATCTATCCATTGCATCTAAAACACAATACTAAAACACAAGGGGCACAAATGAAAAAAAAAAAAAAAAAAAAAAAATCGTATTGATGCTACAAGGGCCGAAAGTGTATTTTTTTTTTACAAAAAACACCCTTAACGTGACGTTAAGGGGCTAACGCAGCCCCTTAACGCCACGTTAACGCTGCTACTCACAATGGCTAATGCCATCTTAACGTGCATTAAGGCAATTTTTTGCCCCTTTAATGCAGCTTTGAAGCTGCCGATGTGAGTGGTCTTATGATTAGAGGTTCAATTTGGTACCCATAAACTATACATTTATTGTATCCCGTAAGTAAAATAATTGTTAAGGGGGTTGGCAACCCATCACTCACTTAAAATCCCATCACTCACTCCCAACCAATTCCTTTATGTCACATCATTCACTTACTTTTTCCATCACTCACCTTCAATTTTGTTGACATCACCATCACTCACTTCAATTTTCTTACATTACATAATATTACTAAAAAACATAAAATAACATTACAAAATACTAAAAAACTAAATTTCATAATACTAAAAAACTAAAAAACTAAATTTCATCGTCTTCATCGTCCATCTCGATGTATAGTAAGTGTTGAGCGTGAATATGCTCCATTAGATCAAATCGGAGGCGAAAATGTGTTTCCTCATTTCGTATCTCGTCTAACGCTGCTTCATCAAACACCGGTTGGATCGGAAGATCCCGAATATGAACTGGCGAGATTGCGTTACCGGCGTCACGTATAATCATGTTGTGCAATATCACACACGCATACACTAGGTTTCTAATTCTGTCTAGTGTGTGTGGCCGTAAGGGTCGATTCAGTATACCCCATTTACCCTTGAGAACACCAAATGCCCGTTCAACATCCTTTCGAGCCGACTCTTGTACTTTCTTGAATTTTTTCTCTTTCGGGTCAGTCGGATATTTGAACGCTTTAACAAAAGTAAACCATGTATGATATGTGTCATCGGTTAGATTGTAGCCACGCTTGTACATACGGTCGTTCACAACAAATGGGCACTTAGGTGCCGTAAAATTATGCTCGGTGAGGAATAGCGGAGATTGCATCACAACATTAACATCATTGTTTGAACCCGGCGGTCCAAAGAACGAGTGTCATATCCACAAATCTTAAGACGCCACTGCCTCCATCATAATCGTGGAGTATTGATGATCACCCCTTTTATATTGACCCCTCAATTCGTTTGGACAATTCCTCCAAACGAAATGTGTGCAATCTAGGCTACCGATCATACCGAGAATGTGATGTCTCTCTTCGTGTGCTTCGTACAAACGTGCAACATCATGGCTTGTTGGCCTACATAGGAAATCTCGACCGTATAACTCAACAATAGCGGCACAAAAATATTGAAGGCATTCACGTGACGTTCTTTGTGACATTTCTAAATATTCGTCAAACTCATCCGGTGGATTACTGGTTGCGAGTTGTTTAATGGCAAACGTACATTTTTGTATGGCTGTGAAACTTTTTTTCAATCTAGTATCATAACTTTCTTGAAAATACCCGTATCTAGACTCAACATCATGTGTGATTTTTAAAAATAAAAGTTTAGGCATACGATACCTATCTTGAAAAAATGCTTCGTCGAATATCGGATCGTCACAAAAATAATCACGATGCAATCTTTCTGAAGCTTTGACCCGATTGCGGTTTATTACGTTTCGTTTCGACCTTGCCGTATCATCTTCCTCAATCGCATTCATAAAAACCTCGAGACTACTATCGTTAGACCACTCAAACGGCTCATCTAACAATATAGTCGAACCAATTCTTTTATGCTCCATATGATTGAGTTTTTTTTATATGTGGTAAAAGATTGAGTTGGGTATAAATTGAGTTGGGTTTTGAGTGATTCAATTTTAAAAATAATAATAATAATAATAATAATAATAATAATAATAATAATAATAATAAAATAGCCGTTTGAAAAAGGTCTTCAACGTTAAAAAAACTAGCCGTTTGTCCCTTTTCCCGTGCGTGATCCGATCACTCAAAATCCATCCCGCAAAGCATCACGCAGGCACGGTAGCGGTGTTGCCGTGCGTGATGCTTCCCGTCCGGTGCCATCACTCACCCGTTGCCTACCCCCTAATACTAGGCCGAGAAAGCCGGACAACCACTCTTTCTTTCTTTTTTTCTAGTTAACATATTAATTATAAATTTTAACAAAGCTTAGAAATTTTAGAATATTTTTAGAACAAAAAGAGTAAATAAATGCATATATAGGAGAGTGGTACGTGGTATATTAATAAAACTTTATTTACTTTAAGGGCCTGTTTGGTAGGAGTTTTTTAAGGAGCTGTTAGCTACTAAATGAAAAGCTGATTCATGAAGCTTTTTATACATCTTGGAGCTGTTAAAACTTTAAATTACTGATATACCCTCCAAACATTTGTTTACAATTATAAATATATTCTTTTATGTCATTTTACATCTTATAATTACATTTAACAGCTAACTTACCAAACACTTTTATTAAAAAAAAGATACAGCTTGTAGCTCATGTTAACAGCTTTACAGTTTACAGCTTACAGCTTATAACATACAGTTTACAGCTAGTTTTGCCAAACATATAAATCTAAAATTTTAATATAAGACACCACCAAAATATCATTGGCTCTATCATTCAATTGAATAAATGAAAGGGAGAAAAGACGTATTGGCTGGAATTTTTGTTGTTTGAGAAAACACGTTGTGGTGTTACCAAGTACACTTGATTGGCTAGAGGTCCCAAATTGTTGTTGATTTTGAGCCGTTGGTTCTAGTTATACCATCGTCATCAATCTTTTTCCAGATTGGCGCACAACATCAAATAAGATATAACAATGCTATACATGGTGTTAATGGATCAAATTCGGAGTAAATTTTATAAATAAAATTATTTTTGTAGTTGTTCAGTTTGGCATTAGTTTTTTGTGTCCGATTCTTAGGCAAATTTCATTTTTATTGATAGCGTATCAATATTAGTGGCTCAAGCCCTCTAAATATACGCACGAATCAAGCTCATTATTAAGGTTCATCAATAAACACTTGATAGCGGTTCATCTATAATCTTAGGCCACGTCAGCCCTGGTAGAATTCATCAGGTTATGGCGTTATGCTGAGCACACAGTACTACTGTTCCCCAACTGTCACTACCGGTTAATATGTAACATCTGAAATCATACAGTGGGACGCACGACAAAGCACTACTTTAGCCAAGGAAGAGAGTACACATGTCCTCCTTGTCTGCTCTCTAGATAATCAACACTTGGCTCCATTGCAACCGTTGATCATCGTATTGATCATCCCTCAAGGGTTTATTTCTAAACCCTACTCGCCTCTCTATAAATAGAACGCCTCACAATACGACTTCACAAGTTTCACACACTTGAAAAAATACTGCCTCAATCATTCCCATCGGGTCCTTACGGTTCAACACGGGAAACGAAACAACAAAACCATCCCAACCCATCTTTTAATATCGATTTACATACCATACGTAAACATGACGCCATCCGTGGGGATATGATACGAAATTTCTCACAAATTTTCACTAATTTCTCACTCAAAACCTCAAAATTTTTCCCTTTTTGCATAAGTTTCTTAACCAAACATGTCTGGTGAACAACCCCTTCAAATTTCACACATAACCAACTACCATCTCAGACCACTCCGGGTGGATGACCCCACTCACATAGAGAGGAGTTAACAAACACCAAAAAAAGAGGCTCACCAGTCACTTAGAAACCCCGCAAGAAGGTATTTAAGAGAAGTGCATGCATGTAGCAAACAACCATGTTAGACTGCATACGGCACCTTCCCAAAAAGAACCTACACGGTCTCATGGCGAACATCACGTTCTCAGGCCATCTCCGCAACCAAGAACACCTCAAGAGTTTAGAGTTCAGGGAGGCATAGAATGAGCTAGAGGGTGTTAGAAAAATGAATAGCAAAACAACCAGGTCATCTCATACCGCGTCAGCCCACCTAGAACAACTCGCAATGCAAGATGGTTGGCTAGTTCTCAAGTAAACATATTCCAACCTTTTTACTCTTTTCCCCATTAACTTACATATTCCAATCAGGCCAAAACATCACTTAGTAACAACCCTGAGTATAGCATAACTATGAGCTTAACTCAAAAAGACAACCTGACACCATTACCTAGCCCATCCCCTCAAAACAGCACGCAACCTACTCTACACCTAACTCAAAATTCGACTACGAGTACACACCTAGTCAGGTCATATACTAGGGCACTTACAGAGGGAAGGAGAAAGCATCTTCCTAGCCTACCTAAACCTGGAAACTCCAAAACAAAAGCCCCCAGGGTTAGATTCATTATATAGACAAACAAACCTTCTCACCCTAATAAACAACCCATGGTAAGCAACACCAACCAAATAAAACAAGAACCCTAATAAACAATCATGGCACTCAGGTACAAAAAGAGACAGTGTAACACCCCCAAAATTATCGCAACGGAAGATTGTGTCATTGGGGTATTACTTTTTAGCACACAGTACAAGTTACAGAAAACGACTCTAAATGAGACGTTTTAAAATAATTTATCATTCGATATAATAAAAAGCATCAGAGTTTACAAAGAAGTCCCACAAGTTTAAGTGATAAACATAAAAGTTTAAAAGTTTTATCGAATGATAATGATGCATTGTCTTCAAAAATATTCGTGCGCCTTCACATGCCATCTAATAGAGACCTGAGATAAAACATGCTAAAAAGTCAACACAAAGGTTGAGTGAATCCATAGAGTTTAATTAAATAAATAGTTGATCACAATATAATTCAGTTTGTAAAAAGGTGACATTGCAACGAATACAAAGTCGGAAAAATTATTATTGCCCTATGCTTAGGACACCGAACTTTAACGCATCAATGGATATTCTAAACGAATATAAATATGCCCTTTGTCAATAGGTAATAGCCAATCTACCAAGAATTTACAAATACTGTACACATGATAGCCGCACTCAGCATACCAATGTGGGGGATGTCAGTCCCAAATAGATCTATTCACGGCATTCGCGTTTACACGCATGTAATTAACGGTTTCATGATTAAAGAGACTTTCAGGCTATAGGGAAACACTTAGGCAATAATAGTATCAGGAAAGCATACAGTTTCAAAAGATTGTGATCGTAAGTAATATAGCATGTATCTCCCCCAATGGGTTTATAAACAATTTAAAGAGTTAAAATGGGGCTATGAACTCACCGAAAGCCAAGTGAACAATCATAGTGAATATAGTGATGAATAAACCGCAAGTGTCCTACGAGCAACCTAGACATATACGTGTGTCTCAGATTCTAAAATAATAATGTAAGTATGTCTATATGCCTTATAGATTATTATTTCAATTATGCTTGGTACATAATATTTGTAATATTAAATAAATGATAAGACTTAGTTTTGACACTTTAAAAATATTCACAAGTTCGATTTATATAAGTTAATACAAAATCAAGTTTTATGTTAATTTATTAGTCCATAAATCCAAGACAAGTCATAAGGGTTCAAATTAAGTCAAAAGATTCATTTTTAGTCAAAGTCAAAATGTTCATTTTTAGTCAAAGAGTTCAAATTAAGTCAAAAGGTTCATTTTTAGTCAAAGAGTTTAAGTTAAGTGAAAGGGTTCAAAAATTAAACTTAAAGGTTTCAAAATGTGTCATAAATCCAAGTTTTGTCATTTTTAGTTTCTTTAGTTTACGAGAGGATTCACGGGTCTATTTCCAATAGTGGGTCCTACCACTTCGGTTTTTATGTAAAAACGGTCAAGTAGTGACATTTGAAAAGTTTCTAATAGTCCTAGGGTCAATTTTTATAAGTTAGTAACCTTTTACAAATTTTTAAGTTTATTGCTGTTAGAAATTTAATAACAATGTCCATGTTAAAAAATTCGTTACTCGCAAACCGTAAGTCAAAAAATTATGATCTTTATATCACTGGAAAGGTATTTGAGTGTACTAAATAGATTTGTGGGTCCTACTGAGTCAAAAATTACCCAACAGTAGTGAAATTACCAGTTCACCCTTAACTAATCAGTTCTGATTTTAACAGCGTCACAACAGTCCTTGGAAAAATGCGATATCTAGAGTTCTACAAGCCCGTTTAACCCTATTTTCACGGCCACGTTTAAGTTAAGATGTTAGATACATTTCATATAACTGGGCCAAGTAATGAAAATGATTAGATAAATGAGATTCTTATGTTTAGAATCTGTTACTCAAAATTTGACATGTTTCACGAAAACATTTTTAGTTTAATCATCGTAATGAGTTACTCAATGAAATACCGGAAAAACGACCGTAAGAAATTGATCTATAATCACATATTTTTAGTTAAGGTCCAAAGTCCACTGATAAAATCAGTTTATTCCGTTTTCCCCCTGGTCAGAAAGTAGTTTTGCATGTCTAGTTCTTATTAGGTTTTCTAGTGATCTAGCATATATACCAAACATAATAAACGTATGAAACATATAAAATACATAATTTAACATATAATCACAGTAGCAAATGAAAAGTGTGAGTGATTGATTCCTTACAATGGTTGATGAATAAGAAAAATTACAAGAAACAAGGACCCTAAACCTATAATTACCAACAAAACTTGCACCCTTTACTTCCAATCTTTTACCCAACCAAATAACCCTTAATAATCTTGATCCACCCTTGAAAACACTTTATAATCTAAGAACTTAAACACCTTATTAAACACTTGCAAGAACTTCTAATATAAACCAAGATTTGATGAGATTTATGTGATGTTTGAGTGTAATAAATCAAGAACAAGACTAGGGCTTCAAGATCTATAATCTATGATCAATAATTTAGTGAAAATTTAGATGAAATAGGTGATTTGGATATGTTCTTGGTCATTCATTACAAGAGGACGGGAATAAAAATGTGTTTTAGTTAGTGGGAACATGCATTTGTAGTGGAAAACACATGTACACATCTTGTGTATAAACTTGACAACACAACATGACTAAACATATGAGGTGTGAGTTTTGATGTAGTGGAAAAGTGTTGGGTCATGAAAAACCCAAGAATACGTAAAACTTGATTTGGACACAAATTAACTAAGTGTTTAACTTAAACCGAGAACAATTCAAGTCACTGAGAGAACAGCCTCTCAGTGAGTCATCTTCAAGATGCTTAAGACGAATTCAAGAAGAAGGATTCACCTCTCAGGAAGGCGGCACTCCCTGAGTCGGACTTAAGCCAAAGAAGAAGATGATGGTTCAGTAAGTGTTGGACAAGAACTCACTGAACCCAGTCTCCTCAACTAACAAAGTGATTGAAGGACTGAGGAACCAACGCCTGAAGAAAAGGCGGGAACAATAGGGAAAAGATCTGAGAAGATAATAGTGTAAGCCCAACACTCTTCTCTTGTCAGATCCAACCTTCTCTATTGCGGCTAAAAGTCATGGAGTGTCAGCCAACAACTCCCAAAGTCTTATTAGCCCTTTTCCTATTGGTTCTTGGAAATGACAATTACTATTTGTAATTGTCAAACACGCAACCTCAACAACTTGTATTATATTTAATCACTTATACTTAGATTACTTGTGTATAAATAGATCAGATGGGAGAGAAGTTGAGGTGTGCTTTGTATATTTAAAGTCTTGAACTTTTGCAAAGAAACTTCTCTCCTACAAAGAGTATACAACTCACTGAGATAGCTCAGTGGGTATATTGTTACCACTCAAGCAAAACTTGAGTTTCGATAGGAGACACCCCATACCCTTGTCTATTCAATCCCAAGTGTTTGTTCCGCAAAACACTTGGGTATAGATTCTTGGAATTATTTCTAATAAGAATTTAAACGTTGAAAAATATTGTTGTTTTTACACTCACGTTTTATAACTGTTAGAATTAATCCTAAAACATTGTATTAGTCATAACACGAAATAGATTAACTTTCTAGTTAACTCTAATAGTGTAAAGGGACCAACAAAAAGAATGTGTAGTTTATTTGTACCATAATGTGTTTAGAATGTGTAGTGTAGGGTGTTAAGACTGTAGTTTGATCCCGGTAATTTAGAACGTGAAGTTTTTAAGACGCGTAACGTAAAATCAGGTAATGTAAAAATTACAAAACTTATATAAATGTTAAAACTTGTCCTCATATCATATTAGAATAGTTTAGATAAGTGTTGAGGTTGATGGAGGGTTTAAACTTTTTTAAAACTTTAAAACGTAGATTTAAATCGCGTAAAACGTAAAAGGTGCAAGGTTTACGAAAAAATGAAAAAAGTGAAATGTGACTTTTAAAATTTTATTTTAAGAAACTAAAATTGCATAAAAGTGTAGACTACGCATAGTCTAGTGTTGGTTTGAATTAATTGTACGTTTTACGACGCACGCGGGTAACTTTCCTGGAAAGGAAAGTAAATTTACTTAAAATAGAATAATAAGTAAATATAAATAGTAAAACATTGACCCGAAATTTCACGGTTGTTACAGACAACGAGGTTATGGAAGACTGGCAGCGTGTTCCATCGCGAAGCATTCCATGGGGGTACCTTTATGCATGAGAAGAGATTCAATGAGAAGAAAAGCTAAAATGACAAGAATTAGAAGGTTCTAGTCACACATTTCAAATACGAGTAAAAATTTTAAGACGAGATACATCTATTTTTGTAAGTGTATCTAATCTATTATTGTGATTTCTTCTCACCCTACTCATTTTAACTTTTTTTCTCATTTATTCATAACTATCCATTAAAAATTTATCATTTGAGTAAATATGAAATTATGATATTTATTTTGAGTATAAATGAAATTTTTCCAAAATCTTTTATCAAAGTTGTATTTTTGTACTCTCTTCTCCTTTCTCACGTGACATCTGATGCACAGTTAAAATATTCTTTTTTGCTTGTTATTTCTGATTTTGTCAGGTTTAATATTTGTACGGTATGGGCCTATTTGGATAGCAATTAGCAAGGACCCGGGGCAGTTGTTTATGAATGAGCTCGTATTTTGGGCCAATGGGCCGTCTTTGGTAAGTAGTATAAAAAAGATAAAACTAAGACACTATGAGTACCAGTTTTTAAAAGACTTTTTGATCGGATAAGCTTTTACTCCGTATAAGAATTATGAGGGTCTCATGCACTTTACGATATCTTCCTAAGTTTTTTCGGAAACCAGATAAAGAATCACTTTCTATCAATATTTCTTTATTAAACTTAGTAAATCCTTGAATTCCTCACAAATTGTTACACCAAACAAATGTACAAACTTGAAACCCTTCAAAAGTTGACCTAAAACATGCAAAACTTCACATATTTTGTCTTTCATGTAATTTTCTCATGTCAAAAATTAGCACCTTTATCGGTATTGGACAAGGCAAGACTACAAGTCTACAAGAGCTTTCAATAAATAATATCTTAGCAAAATAATAAATCCTCCTATTTGATAATCTTCTTGTAATCCACTAATTATCCCTCATATTATCCAATCGTTTTCTCAAATGTTCCAATTAAATGAGTAGAAAGATAAGTAGTAGGATTTTGCAGAAGAATATATAGTTATGATCTATACCGTTTTATGTCAAGTTTAACTTCAAATGAGAAATTGTTTCATGTCAGATCTATGACTATACATAACTAATCATACATATATTAAAGAGTTAATTTCATAAATCGTCCCTATGGTTTGTCAGATTTAATGGAATTGGTCCCTCGTGAAAATTTTTAACAGATCCTCTCCCTATGGTTTTGACCCGTATCGGGTTTGGTCTCTTGACCACTAACTCCGTCTGTTGACCATCAAGTGGGACAAAAATGACATAAATACCCTTGAATGTGTTTTGTAAATGGTCCCTATGGTTTGTTGGATATCACTGGTTTAGTCCATGCGTTAATTATTATTATTATTTTTTATTTTTTTTTGTTTTTACAATATTTTTTTTATTTTATTTTATAAAAAATTTTGACGGAATTTTTTTTATTTTGCGGAAATAGAAAAAAAATTTCAAAATTTTTTATATAAATGTCAACTTTTTTTGTCAAAAAAATTTTTAAAAAAAAATATGTCAAAAAATATATATAAAAAAAGTTTAAAATTTTTGTCAAAGCTTTTTTTTGCCAAATTAAAAAAAAAAAAAAAGAAAAAAAAAATCTGGCTAAATTTTTTGACAAAAATTTAACAAATATTTTAAAAAAAATCTTTTTTGTCAAGAAATTAAAAAAAAAAAAAAAAAAAAAAAAAAAAAAAAAAAAAAGGTCCATTAAAAGGTATTCAAAAAAGTTCAAAAAAATTTTAAAAAAAAATGTCAAGAAAATTTAAAAAATTATGATAATTTAAAAAAAAAAAAAATGTTAAAAAGACTGTCATAATATTTTTAAAATTTTTTGACATATTTTTTGAACTTTTTTGAATACTTTTTAATTGATATATATATATATATATATATATATATATATATATATATATATATATATATATATATATATATATATATATATATATATATATATATATATTAATTTCTTGACAAAAAAGATTTTTCAAAAATATTTGTTAAATTTCTGTCAAAAAATTTAGCCAGATTCTTTATTTAATTTTATTTATTTTTAAATTTTTTGACAAAAAAAGCTTTAACATAATTTTTAAACTTTTTTTAATGTTCTTCGCAGAATATATATGTATATATATTTATTGACATACTTTTAAAATTTTTTTTTTTGACATAATTTGTTATATCCCACAAACCACAGGGACTAAATTCGTTATATCCCACAAACCACATGGACCTTACTTGTAAGGGTATATATGTCATTTCCTGTTAGTTTAGCGGTCAAACTAACGTAAATATTGGTTAAGGGACTAAACCTAATGCGGGTCAAAACCACATGGAGAGGATCCATTAAAAATTCTTGCGAGGGAACAATTCTGTTAAGCCTGACAAACCATAAGGACGATTTATGAAATTAACTCTATATTAAATTTTATTACTCCTTATATGATAACGAGGTAGCACACAGGTTCACTTAAGGGTGTGTCCATTTCCCCGCATATTACCTCGTTATCATACAAGGAGTACTAAAATTTAATATATTACATGGATGACTTAGAAGTTAGTTTTATATTATCTTTATATACACCTTTTTTTAATTTGTCCTAAAATGATGGTATACAATATATCTTGAGGCACAAAATAAAAATATGAACACTTAGACAATGCGATAATTAACGGATAAAGAATTTTGTAAAACCTTTACTATAATCGAAAATATTGTAAATGTGAAAATTCTTCTTACAATTCCCGTATTGTAGATATTTGTGTTCAAACAATGAAAGATTCCTGCCTTCCTGGGATGCAACTTTGACTACGGAAAAGTCATAACCAAGTGGGCAATAGTTTTGTAGGAGATCTGATATCCCACATGTCGACCAGGTTGATCTTATCCACTAGCTACGAGTAAATGCACACGGCCTGTATTATAGGGGTGGGGGCTGCCTACTTTTGGTAGAATATACAACCCGACAAAACAGACAGTACAAGCGGCGACAGCAGGGCAAAAAGTCAACAATTCCCCCCAGGGGGGTTAGGATAAGATGGGCCAATGCACATATCCTCATCTCATTAATCTTTGGTAGAATAAATAAGTATTCTACATTATACATCTTAATTATTTCATGATATAACTTTTACATTCAATATTTAGAGGTGTACATTTAGTGGCCGACACAAAATTCTAAAATATGTTAAGAAATACTAGTATTTTGTTTTAAAACTACATGCGCTTTTAACATATGCACATGCATGCCCTATGTGTCAAATATGTTCTTCTTGTTTACATTCCAAGTTAATATGAGGTAGAAATATTTGCGAACTATTTAACTTATCAAAATCCTAGCTAGACTTATGTTTGCTAACCATATCTTAGATAGAGCTGAAAATTCAATTAAAAATATCACGAATGTTGGTCGTTAGTATTGAGGGTGTAGTTGAGGGTTTTCTTTCTCCACATCAGCTTCACGTCATCATTTAACACTTTGATTCTCTTTTTCGTCTCATTTTCTGTAAACTTTGCAGCACATTCTTTCACTTCTCATAATTTTTTATTTTTTATTTTTATTTTTTTATTTATTTTTATTTTCATTTTTAATCATTTAAAATAAAAATACATTAAGATGTAGCCCCCCTCCGGCATTACTTCGTTATCACCTATATGGATATCAAACAATTTATAAGTCCTTTCTGTATGGTGTATACTTTCCCCAGTTCCGCTGCTACCGCGGGCTTTACAAATCCCTCTAAAAGGCACATGCCAACACACGATATACACAAAGAAATAAAATGTTGTTTCTTTTTCTTGGATAAATGATGTGTTGTTGCTGCGTATTCGATGGAGATATAGGGAGGGTTTGCTTAAAGATGTATGGCTGCTAGTGTGAAGTGAAATGAAGATGAGTTAGTTGTATTTTGATTTCGGAGAGATAAGGTTTAGTGAAATGAAGAAGGTGACTGCAAACATGGGAGGCAAATTTGTTTTAGAAAAATTAGGGTTGCAAATGGTGTATAGGGTTATTAGTATTCTTTTATAACCCGTAGGATTAGGGTTGTGATATTTTCGGGCTATTAATGGGCTTAGCCGAAATTTTCAAGTTAACTGGGTTTAGGCTGATGCTGGATCCGAAATTTGAACGAAGAATTAAATATGTTGTTTTTTTTTTTTAAAATGAAGAAAAAAAAATGCATGACGACACCAGAAAACTGGTGTTATGCAAAGGGTGTTTTGGTGCAATAGTTAAAACTGGTGCCATGGAAAAAAGGTGTTGATGTGACACTACTTTTTTCCACGGCACTAACTGTACATAGCCTCTTAACTATGTTTTCCGTCAATCAAATATCATTTTTATCTACTAAAATTTATCTAATTGGTTGAAACACAAATTGAAAATTTATTTTGAGATAAACCAATATATATATTTTTTTTTTTTTAAATGGATATTTATTTTAAGATGGATGAAACGATGAAGTACTATGTTAAGCGAGTAGTTATCTTGTTTTGTACTTGATAGCCTCACATGCTTTCATCGCTCTATTTGTCTAAGCAATTTGCAAGCCGTCCTACTGAATTAAACATTATAGCTGAATGTTAGCCATGTTTGTACTATACCAAGGAGCAAAAACGATAGATCAGCAAACATGCATTCGCGAATTGTACATTGTGGTCTTACATTCTATGCCCTAGATGCATTCAACATAAGACGTCTAGGTGGAGCTAGAAGCGTTTTACTCCGTAACTTTAATATGAAAGTTTTCATTTGATCTAAAACTTTATTATTGGTAATCAACTTATAAAGTTTAACAAGCTAGTACATACAAAAAAAACCATTTTCCGAGGTGAATCAAACGTACTTGACTCAAATTCAAGGGCTGACCAAAGGGGTTTCCGGGGTTCCCGTGAACCACGTAGATATTTTATTCGTAGTGTAAAGCTTGGTAAAAAAAATGTCGATTTTACATCATGTTCAAAAAATTTATGTTACAAGCCTTCTTTAGTTTCAATAAAATTGCACCTAATGATTTTTAGTTATGAGTCCGATACTGCTCAAATATAATCATCTTGACACAGGTTCAATGCAGCAGGAAAGACAAACCCACTAGCTTGGTTAGTTTGACGGCAAACTTATACAAAATAAAGAAATATAGCGTTATATAAAATAAGGATATAAGCACATACTGTAATTATTACTATTATATATGCTAAACATAAAACTGAAGAATTATAAAAGCACAATTAATTATTATTATATAATTTTCTTTTCTTAAATGTTACTCATAGTCCTGGTTTTGATCCTTATCCATGATGTGTCCATGTTGACATTGTCCCTATATATATTTTCTTAAAATCCTCCAATATTATTATTGGTCAAGAAAACCTGGTTTAGAAACCAAATCTCTCTTTCTCTAACACAAACACACACACACCCGCAAAACAAACATACCGAAAAACGAGCAATGCCAAGGAGAGCTGACGAAATAAACAAGTGTGAATCTGGTAGTTCCATGATCGCCGCCAATGCTTCTTGTAAATTGTTGTTGCACAAGGGAAGTGTTCTCGGGACTAATATTTATGCATCCTGCACAGATGTACAAAAGGCTGCAGATGGTTCAAGAAAATTATGCGGGTCTGATGAATCGCTTCGTACGGTTATGTATCTCAGCTGCTGGGGTCTAAACTGAAACTTCATCTACCGGGCAAATATGTTGTGGCTTCTTAATGGTCTACGGAATAACTTTCATGATGTACGTGTCTATAGAAGGCTATAATATATTTTGTTGTTGTTGTTGTTTTTTTTTTTTTTTTTTTTTTTTTTTTTTTTTTTTTTTTTTTTTTTTAACTTGTACATATGTATATGTTGATATGCTAGCAATGGAGTTTAACTGTTTTTTCTTCTTCTATTAAACTTTGGCCTAACTAGTGTATAAGTTTCGACATGTTTTAGCTTCATATAATGAGATCCGTGACAACTTAAAGCCAAGATTACCATGCATGGTAGGTCTCAAATTAATATTGTACAATGATCAACGTATGATGTGTATGGTTGCGTTATTACAAGAGCGTTCAAACCAAAACTTGGACGAAATTTCTTGGTGTATCATGTATGACTTGTCTAAATATAATTCTTCATAAAGGTAGCTCAAAGAAGAAAATCACCTAGTGAAGGTGATTTGCTAAATTAAAATATATTGTTAAAGCTACTTCTGTTTTATATTTAAGTTTTAAATAAATAAAAATTACAGCTCCTCTTACATGGCTTAAGGCATTTTGATTATGTTAGTTGCAGGCTTCATCAACAGTGTTTGAATTCATACTACCCTAGCTTATTTTATTTGCAACATATGTTAATGTTAAACTCATACTAATATTTAATTTGACTTCCTAATTGTATAACAGTTTAGAGAATTATTTAATGGCCATGTGCAAGGATGCTCGATCATCATAATTTCATATTAGGTTACTATTACTCAAGACATCAACAATAATACGGGGTTACAAATGTACGAAAAAACACAATTTAAAAGATAACTAAAATCGAACATGGCTAAAGAGTAAGGAAAATGCTATAGTATCCATCTTTCTTTCTTTTTGGTTAAACCCGGTGAATTTTTATATAACACAAACTATAAACCGGAATCATTAGCTTCAAGTCAGTCCCTTGAAACTAATTGTATCCCGAACAAATTACAAAGGCGATCTTCTAGACAAATTCTAACTTGTATCTTTAATACACTACAAACACAGAGTACTACGGAGTACTATATTTATCTTGACCATTTCTATTTCATTCGGTTTTGTTTTATGATCAAGTGAAGCGAAGCCACGAAAACATGGTACATTGCTGGCAAAATGAAACGGTTAGACGTGTAACAAATTACGTGTACTACTCAATAAAAAGAAGAATGGTTTTTAAACTACCTATTTTTGCATAAAATGGATCATTTTGGCATAGCTTCTTAGGATTTTTTTTTGGCTAAAGGGATTTTAACCGGGTAAATGATATATAACAAACTATAGTTCATGCGATACGGTAAAGCACTAAATCGACTATACAAAACAAACGCACCTTTTGTGCTTTTAACCAAAACCAAAAGACATACCCCTCTAAAGAGACAAAGCACTAGACGTTACAAAAAATAATTTCAAAACAACTCAGTAAACGCCTAGACTAATAAAAAACTAGGGATCTACAATGTTGAGAACCAGCGAAGAAGGTAAGTTCCAATCAGCCAACACCTGGTCCACTCGACTCGATTTCTTAAAGCGGTACAGAAGGAGTTTTGAGTTGAACAGTAGCCAAAATAACATCAATCACTTGATGTTTCGAGCGTGTCTTATGTTTAAAAAGTCTTGGTTCCTCTCGTGCCAAATGAAATGCTGAGGCCGCAAAAACAAGTTTTGCAACTATACTCTTCAAAGACCGATTATTAGTAATAGTTAGCAACCCATTAATAATCGAGTCCAAATACGAAGAAATGTGAGATAGACCCGACTTAATCTAAACACATGACCACACATGGGAAGAAAATACGCACTCAAAGAAGAGATGATCATGAGAATCCGGCTCCAACTCACACAACGGGCATACCAATATGTAAGGCTGGCAATTTTGAAACGAACACGAAAACACGACTTGTTAACAGGTTTCGTGTTTGGGCTTAACAGGTTTCGTGTTTGGGCTTAACAGGTTTCGTGTCGTTAACAGGTCGACCTGTTAGGGCTCAACAGGTTTCGTGTCGTGTTTGTGTTTTGAAAATTTGACACGAAAAATTATCGTGTCGTGTTCGTGTCTGCCCCTTATCGTGTCGTGTCTTAACAAGTCGTGTCTGACACACTCTATGTGCAATTTTGACACGAACACGAAAACACGACTTGTTAACAGGTTCGTGTTTGGGCTTAACAGGTTTCGTGTCGTTAACAGGTCGACCTGTTTGGGCTCAACAGGTTTCGTGTCGTGTTTGTGTTTTGAAAATTTGACACGAAAAATTATCGTGTCGTGTTCGTGTCTGCCCCTTATCGTGTCGTGTCTTAACAGGTTCGTGTTTACACGATTTGCCAGCCCTACCAATATGGATACATTCGAACCATAAGTATCCCAATGTTTCAAAAGATCTTGAGTTTTGAGTTTACGCTTTAAAACTAACCAAAGGAGAAAAGCATGCCTCGGAATACAATAATCAAACCAAACCAGCCGAGACCAAGCAACCTCCACATCTCTTGGAAGAATATCCCTCCATGCACACTACAAAAAATGGGAACGTTTGGCACTACAATGTCGACCCAAAGAATGAAGAAAAGTCGAGACAAACACTTTGGGTCGACAATATCGACCCTTTTTGGTCGTACCATAACTTTCTTACCAAGTTGATTTGTCTCGACATTTTTACAAAGCGTTGGGACGACATTACAAGGGGACCCACAAACCAGTCAAACTTTATAATTGCAATTTGGGTCGACATATTATTTGAATTTTGGCACGATAATATCGTGCCAAACCTTTTTATCTTTTTTTATTTTTCTTAAATCGTTTATTTAATTTCTTAAAATCGTTTTCAGAAATTAACTTTGGCACGATATTGTCGTGCCAAAGATTTATTTATTTTTGTTAAATCATTTATTTAATCTCGTAAAATACATTAGAAAATAACATTTGGCACGATATTGTCGTGCCATATTTTTAAAATATTAAAAATTTCTTCATATTTGGTACGATAATGTCGTGCCAAAGATTTATTTACTTTTGTTAAATCATTTATTTAATCTCGTAAAATACATTAGAAAATAACCTTTGGCACGATATTGTTGTGCCATATTTTTAAAATATTAAAAATTTCTTCATATTTGGTACGATAATGTCGTGCCAAAGAGAATAAACAAACCACTGTTCATGTGCAATTTCAGCAAAGTGGGACGATGCTTTCTTTTGTGCTTTGGGTCGACAATGTCGACCCAAAATGTCAAGTATGCAAAAAAAAAAAAAAAAAATGCAGCAGCAGCCTGCATTTCCAGGTTTTTTCCGGAATTTTTTTCGGAAAAAACCTACCATTACACCTGTAAATCAACCAATATCCGCAATACCAATTCGGCAATATGATACAATGCCAAATTACTCATCTATGACTTAAATTCGACAAATACGATACTAATTAAACTAACAAATACGAACTTTATACAAAAACAAACCAAAATTCGGCAATAGATTCTTGTATTACATAACTAATAACAAATACGATACAAATTAAACTACGCCTACTCATACCTCCTCCTCCTCCTCCCCCTCCTCCTCACCCTCCTCCTCCTCACCACCACTAGCATTAAAATTATCGGGAATGTGGCTCAAATGAGGATTCATTTGTCTTATGAATTGGTTAAGGTTGGGTGTCGGCTCGACATAATTACGACTAGGATCCGGGTTAGAACTTTCACCCAGGCATGTAGTAGAGTCGGGAAAGACGGGACGATAACAATTGTCAAAGGAATTAGGGCCGGGATTAGGGTTGGGAAATGGGGGAATTGGGGGCATTGGGGGAAATGTGGGAAAGTTAATGGGAAACGGATTACCTGGGTGGTTGTTGTAGTGGCTCACAAACTGCCCTAAGAAAGATTCGAAGCCCATTTGTCGAGAGTGCATCTGTTGCTGCTGAAGTAGGAGAATTTCATTTTGCCTCCTCAACAAGTCATTCTCTTGTTGCTTTTGCCTTAACACCGCCGAAATATCCTCCTGAGTAGCGAAGTTTGGTGCAAGCGGCTGATGTGCGGACCTCGATGAAGCTTTGCCGCCGCCCGGCATTAGCCTGCCAACGCCCTTAAAATTTTGCTGGTTGTCACTATGGGCTGTCTTATCGAGTACTTGCTTCTCGCTCATCATCGGGGCCGTACCGGCTTTAACTTTATCCCACAGATCCTTCATTGCCAACTGTGTAAGTCAAAAAAAAAAAAAAGTATGTTAAAAAGAGGTAAGTTAAAAAAAACAAGTAACTTGATATTAATGACGCATGTTAAGAGATAAATTACTTACATAATTCGTCTCATTTTCCTTACTTTTAAAGACGCCCCCTTTTGTTGCATGGTACCTCCTCCACGTCTCGACGAGTTCTTCATTCTGCCCTCCATTCCAAACCCGCTATACATACAACATAAAATAAATTAATAACGAGTTATATATAAACATTATATAGACATTTGAAAATCAAAAAATTATAATGAGTCTTACGTGCTCGGTTCGTCCTTGTACGAACGACTTCCTCCCTTGGTGGGTTATAGCCTTGTTCTTTCCCCGGTTTTCTGCATTTTTTGCAGATCTCTCCATTCGTTCTGGAGTCGACCACCAGTCGACCAACGACTCCCACTCTTCTCGGCTTCTGGTACCCCAATCTTTCGACGACGACGATGGCGGCGGATTTTGCCTTGCCGTCTCGGGTTCCGGTTGTGTGTCAAAGTAACTTTTCTTCAACCTGTATTTATGTTTGCGCCATAGTATCCGTAGCTGAAGTTGAATCCCAAGAGTTACCCGTTCCCCCACCGTGTACACATTCTGCCCAACCGTCACTTGGTTCTGGTTGTTTAACCAAGGCGCGAGCTGGAAATAAGTATGCAAATAAATATACGCATTTAAATAAACAAACAATATAAATATAACACGCATATCTAAACGGTCGATAACGATAAGAATACAAATAAAATAAACAATTAATACCTCGAGAACAGGAAGTATGTGAGCCTTAAAAGGCGCCAGAATCTCGTGCCACTCGCAGTCAAAGGGAAGTGGACTAACTACTTCCCCCAAAAGATTACTGAACTGCATGGCATACGTGCCCACAGGCAAAAAGGTGCCTAGATCATCAGTGTCAAAGTTGATCGGCAAAGGATGATTACCGTTCGCTTTAAACGCCTTCCTTAAGGCCCGATTTGAGGTATTACTCGGCATCGAACCTATAAACATAAGTTATTGAGTCGTGAAAATACAAGTAAAAAAATTTAGTTTTATCAATAAAAAACTTAAAATAAACATCACAATTTCTTACCTGCACAGTAGCCCGGCGTAGTAAAATAGGGCTGGCGTGGTGGATCACCACCAGCATCCCCGCCGTGTGATTGGGGAGCTACACACGCCATCTGTAAAATTACAAGTACAAGAACACACAATTTCGTGATTAATACTAATACACACATTCATATAAATATACACATTTAAACATAACATAACATGCAATTTCATTCAAATAAAAGGAACACGTTTAAACATATAGTAACAATTTCATTCAAATTACAAATTAAGAACAATTGTCATCATCCGAATCATCGCTAGATAAAACTTCTTCAACAACAATCGTTGGGTTCACTTCATCATCATCAGACACGTCAACATCATCATCATCAAGGACATGAGCAACGACATCATCTTCATTATTAACAAAATCAGCATCTTCTTCAGCATCATTTGGTGGGGCGTCCACTTCTGTTGATTCATGATTTACACTCAAATTCGCAGACTCCAAACCAGGTAAACCAACAGACAATGCAACATCTGATGAACTGCTGCCATGTATAACATCTTGATCAGAATCTACCACATCCTGATCCCATATCTTCCGATGATGAACATCTTCGACGACCTTCCAATGAGGTGGTCGTCTAGCAGGGTCTTCAAGGTAGAAGACTTGTGTTGCTTGTGTCGCAAGAATGTATTGTTGATTTCTATAAGCATCCTTATCAGTCAAAATATGACGTATGCCATGTTCAATGTAAGAACGCCTAGAGTGTGCCGTAGGGTTATTATTAGGGTTACGGGTGTCGAACCATAAAACCCGGAACAACACAACCTTTCGGTCGCCCAAATAAGTGAGCTCCAGAATTTCCTCCAGTTGACCATAATACATTTCTCCATCAGGCCCGGGTGTTGAAAATCCACTGCATTAAGTGGTATGAAGTTTATCGCACTCATGCACCAAAAACTTCACACCGTTAACTATGCAAGCGGGGTATGTAAATGCACGCGATGAAGGTCCACATGCCAAAGAGAATAACTCGGGACTACAACTTGGGTCTTTTGCCATGCTCTTTTCACGGATCTACGAAAGAGATACAAACAGATTCAGATGAGCAAAAACTCTGGACTACAAGGTAATATATCTAATGTGTTTACCTTGTGATTGAACCAGGGAGGAAAACTTGTTTCCATGGTCATGTTAGGAAATTCACTTCAAAAGTTCATGATATTAGAATAAGTCATCGAAAACAAACAACTTAGCAAAAAAAGGGTTCTTCAAAATATAAAAAAGAAGAAACATACTCTTTGTACGCCTGGATGTCTGCGTCGATTTCAGGACTGTTGTTAAGTACAAACCATACAACTGCCTGCATAACATCTGGCTTCATCCGAGTATCTACAAATCTACCCACCGGTTTGCATACTGACTGGAACACCTGGAATTTATCTGGTTGTTCAAGTGCACCGTCGTCATTTCTGTCAGGACGATTAAATCTCGTCTCAACATCCTTAAGATAACGCGAGCAGAAAGTTAATGCTTCTTCTGCAACATAACCCTCCGATATGGAACCTTCAGGCCTGGCTTTATTTCGGACATAATTTTTCAGCTTCTTCATGTATCTTTCAAATGGATACATCCACCTGTAGTAAACAGGGCCACCTAGAATAGCCTCATCGGGTAAATGCATAACCAAATGAATCATTATGTCAAAAAAAGCAGGGGGAAATATTTGCTCTAATTTAATCATAACATCGAGCATTTGTTTTTTAGCTTTCTCCATGTCCTGCTGCGTCAAATTTCGAGCACAAATCTGCTTAAAGAATAAGCAGAGCTCGATTAATGGAGGTGAAATGTCTTTGGGTAAGTATTGGTGAACTCCATAAGGAAGTAACCGCTGCATCATAATATGATAGTCATGAGATTTTAGGCCCGTTATGTTGTTATCAAGTCTTGCCTTGCTGATGCGTGGTTTTGCAACCTTACAACAGGTTTTACCTCTCGAGGGATCTCAAGAGGCTTACAACCCCACCAGGCAGTGTACCTGACCGATGTAGTATAGTGTAGTGGTAAGTACGGGGGATTGATCGTTCTCCACAGGGAATAGTGTTCGTTAGGTATGAAAAACTACTTTAGTAGGTCTAAGGGTGAGGGAAGATTCTTTTTTTGTATTTTTATATTTTTTTATGAAAGCAAGTAAAATCTCGGGTTTGAAGGAGTGGGCGGAATTAGTTGCTAGTCAACTAACCCAAATTACTACGAATGCAAATAAAATAAAATAACTGAAAATGAAAAGAGTTGTTGAAACTTATGTGGAGAGAAATGTGTTTACTTAGATTTTCTTACTCCCTAACTATCTTTTACCGGTAGATTAGTGTGTATTAATTGCGTGGATGACGGGTGTATTCCTTAATACCAATCGTGGGGTGGCGTACGTACTTCCCCAACTCTACAAGCTCCTACTTCACTCCTATGTCGAGCCGGCTAGGAAGCTCCTAACATGGGATCACTAGAATTCGCTCATGCATTAAATACAACCATAAAAACCTTAGTACGCATTGGTTCATGTTTCTTAAGACGTTCAAGAAAGTTACCGAATAGGAAGTTAGCCAGTTTTCTTAAGCCTAACATCGATAAACAATCATCCAATACAATTAATAACACACTAATAACCAATAATCAATAGCTAGGTTTCATTAGATCTAAGCAAACACAAGATAAATCTAGCCTTGCATGTTAATTAAAAGACAAGAACAATATATAATCAAACAACACATAGACATATTGATTGATTAAATGATAACTTATCTTCAAATAAACATGGGAGATCCAAGGGTATGAAAACCCTTAAAAATGGCAGAAATTCGTCTTTAGGGTTTCTCCTCACAAAGTTGCACACTAATGACAAAAAATTGCAAAACTATATATAGAGTTTAAGGGCTGACGGCGTCACGTTATAGGACTTGACGCCGTCACCTCGCCGTGTCTAGGGTTCCCGGATGGCCTTCTTGACGCCGTCCCTCTTTAGACCTCCAAAATCCGCTCTAGCTTATCAAAGCTTGACACCGTCAGAATATGGCTTGACGCCGTCCCTTTTTAAGTTAAACCGTGATGGCCTTGATCACTTCAAAGGGTGACGCCGTCAGACTTTCCATTGTAAAATTCTCTGGCTTATCATGAGTAATTTTCATATCCACCTTTTTTGCCAAGCCATGACGCCGTCAAGGGCAATCCCTGATGCCGTCAAAGGTACTTTCCAGCATAATTTTGAGACTTTGTCGTTTTCTTCACTTTTATGCTCCAAAAACGTCCAAAATGCTTCTTTTTCCAGATTTCTTCTCCAAAGTACCTAAAATGACAAAAGGAACGATTTAGGGCAATATTTGATCAAATAAATACGATTTAGGGCTTAAATGACCCCCTAAAAGCGGTACACTTTTCGCTTCATCAAATACCCTTACACTTGAGATTTGCTTGTCCTCAAGCAAATGCGCTTTTATTCTAATCAAAATACAAGTTAGGGGTCATTTAATGCTAATATAAAAGTAATTACAACAAACAGTCGTTCCACTTTAATCATAATAAGCACGGAGATTACATACTAGCACCTCACAAGTAGTGTTTAGATACTCACATCTCTCAGGTGTCATCAAAATAAATCTCATAAATGAAAACGGATAATATCTCTCACTACCTGTCATAGCAAATAGATTACCATAGGCTTGGGAAAGGATCAAAAACCTCCTCCACTAGGCGTAAGCACCTAAGATAAACTATCAAAGAGGGCTTTTAAATGGGTTATAACGTGAGGTGTAGGGATATGATAAACACGGTTTTATTGGATAAGAGATATTTTACTGGTGGCGAGTTAAAGATCTTGATTAATTACATGTACAATATGGCGTTGCTAAGCCAAGGCTAGACTCGACTTAAGCTAAAAACAAAATATCAAAAACATAAAATAAACATAAAATGAAACGGGATGGTAGTCCGTATGTTTTTTCTAGTTTTCTTTTTCTCATTTTTTTGTATTTTTCTTGATTTTTTTATTTTTTATTTTTTTTTTATTTTTTTTTCATACACTCTTGCCCTACCATCCAAAATAATACATCATAGGGGCGTTGCATCCCCTTACACTTGAACTTTTACATAACTTTACAAATAACTATTCGAATGACTCGAATTAAGATAATCGAAACACTTGGAGTACTTTTGAAATATTTAGCACATATGGGGGTAATAAATGATGTTCTTCCCCATTACTCCATTACACTATTACTTTACCCATGAGTCCCAGTCGTCCCAAAACAATATGTACAAGGATATGACTCGACTTAGCAACCATGTAATCAATTAGATAATTAACTTGGGTTTAAACAAATGTTGTCACAATAATGCACTAAAAATGAGTGCATACAAGGTGGGCTAAGGCGATTTGGGTGTACATTTAAGTGGGGTGTAAACAAATTCTTCCTTTAAGTAAAATGCTTAAAGGTCGAAACGAAAAGATAGGCTCTGATGGGTGTACTAGGGGTACCGTGTACTAAAAATGAGTACAACGCAAAGGGTGTGGGAGAATTACTTGACCAATGTAGCCAAAGTAATTATAACAAAAAACACAGGTGTAAAACAATGGGTTAATCCTAATGCCTCTTATCATGTAGTAAATCTAACTACACGAATGTAGTCTCACTTGTGGCCTCGGAATGGTCCTAACGCAAGTTCTAGAATCTAAGTGCTACCGGTACACACATCATAGCATAAATGCTTTTCCTACCAATTCTAGGGGCGAACCTCACATATTTGGGGGTGGAAAATTTTTTAGTGGTACGGTTTTTGTGCTAGTCATATAACTCCTATCCGTGAGACGCTCATTAAGATCAAAGTTTCACTCCTATATGTTGTAAAAAAAATTTAATTTGGCATTAAAATTGCCCTAACAGGTATTTCTCTCAGTTTTATTACACATTTACTATTAAACAAACAAAAATCAAGCGCACTTGTATTCTCTAAAGTATCGTACTTTACCCCCCCCCCCCTTACACTTAAGATGAACATTGTCCCCAATGTTCAAATAACAAGATGTAAAAGTGAAAAGGTAAAAGAATGAAATCAAATACTCCCCTGATTCGCTCGGTGGATAATGTGGCAACATGGTTAGATCTTCTTCCAAGAGAATGTAGAAGCTCCAAAACTAAAGCATCGCTAAAAGCTTGATTCCACATACATCTCCTTGTCCAAAATAACCTGTTAAACCTGAGAAAACAAACACGAAAACCTGCATAACATCGGCGGGATAAATTCTATATATAAGGATATAATGCTTGTGGAATGATTATTTTGCAGATTCCTGGAGATTATAAGTTAGAGATTTAATAAAAACTTTTTATGAAAACAAAACTTTCAAAAATTTCAGAAAATTAACACCTGACGCCGTCAGGTTGTAAAGCCTGACGCCGTCAGAAATGATCTGACAGAATTCTCATGTTAAGTTTCCGGAAAATTTCTGAAAAAACCTTTACCTTACTTCCTGGAAATCCTGCAAAACATCATTATGACTCGATACAAGCATTTGACTCAAACAAATACTAATATGTATGTTAATTTATTATTATTATGATTCATGTTCATTTGTTCTAATAAACCGATTTGGATTTTCCTTACACTTATCTTTTTGCAAAATACCTTTATATGTAGTTAAGACGAAGTTAAAAACAAGATAAAGCATTTTCACAATTTAGTTTTGAACATGAATCAATAAGAATAAAAATTAAACACACATACGGAAACAAATAAAATCAAACAAACAAATAAATAAACACACAAAGCAAATAAAGCTTGGGTTGCCTCCCAAGAAGCGCTTTTCTTTATTAACGAGTCTTGTAGCTAGACTCAAAGTCCTTCTACCCTATGTAAGTGAGCTCGTCATCGAGGACGTCTTTAGGGTTAAGCTTGGATTGAAGTTTCCTATTGGTCCGCTTAGTACAATATATCCTTTCAAACTTCTCTCCATCCGGGTCATACAATGTCACCTTAATATGCCATGACCCATCTCCATCTTTGGGTGGTTTGTCCCAATCCCACTTATGATCATCGTCCTCACGAATCCACTTATTCATCCCTAGGTTAATTGGCAAAACTCCTAGGAAATCAATCATCTTCCTAAAAACTAGAGGGTCTTCAAATGGATCCAATTCGGTGTCCCTAGCCAAGAGTTGTTCTACCGCATGTGTTCGGTTCATAAAGTCCTATTCTAGGTAAAATGGGCGTTGGGGTCCTATGAAGTCTCTATCGATCTAAGGTCCATATCTAGATGGTCTCCTATTTAATTCTAACCAATGGGGTGTTGGTTCCCCACTAGTATCATAGGCATGTTTCTTAACATCATAGACTGACCAAGTATCACCTTCTCCTACCGTTATCTTAGATTCCTTACAATCAATCATAGCACTAGCGGTCGCCAAAAATCCTCTACCTATCAACAAGGGGCATGTAGGGTCGCTAACCATATCAAGGACGTGGAAATCGGCTAAAATGGTTAGTTTTCCTATGTGTACTAACACGTCCTTGACTACTCCAACCGGGTAAGCAACACTTCCATCCGCTAAACCTATTATTACCTCGGTCTCTTCAAGTTTTCCTAGTTTTAGAGAGGTGTAGAGAGGTAACGGAAGTAGGTTAAGGCTTGATCCAAGATCGGCTAATGTGTCATAAGCCTCCGAATTACCGATCTTGCAAGGTAGAACAAATAAGCCCGGATCATCTAACTTCTTAGGTAGCTTGTTTTGAACAAAGGCGGTCCCTTTTTCGCCTAACTTGAGCTTCTTCTCATCCAACACATCAATAACCGGACTTTCAAGGTGGAGCTCCTTGAATTCTTCGTCAAGGTTTTGAGTGAGAGGTGTTTCAACTACGACTTGGGTTTGTTTGAAACACGAGCTCATGGAATTGACCGAATAATATTGTGGACAAGAACTAGGAGACGAAACCGACGAGATGGCGTTGACGTTTAGTTTCGGGTTCTTGACTGTGTTGCTAGGGAGTGCTCCCATTTCTCGGTCATTGAGGGCTTTCAACAAAGTGTCAATCTTATTGGTCATCTCGCTTTGTTTTTGTTTAAAATCGGCTTCAAACTTGGCCAAACGAGCTTCTTGAGATGCCATAAATTGAGACATCAATCCTTCAAAGTTATTGGTACTACCATTGTTGGAAGGATTGTTGTTGAAAGTACGGTTCGAGTTGGAACCGCTTGATTGGAAACGATTAGGTGGGTTGGAAGAATTGGTTTGTTGTGTGTTTTGGTTTTGTTTCCACCTAAGGTTTGGGTGATTTTTCCATGAGGGGTTGTATGTATCACCGTAGGGGTTTTTCTCGGGTTTGAAAGTGTACCACTTGTCTCTCGCTCTGTCGGTACGCGAGGATGCGTAGTCCGCAAAAGCTTGTTCGGGGAGTTACATGCAATCACGAGTGTCGTGGGGACCACTACATAATTCACATGAAGAAGTGATTTTGTTCACTTGGCTTGAAGGTTTAGGAGCCTCGTAGGATTTCATAAGAAACTTGACTTGGTCTTCAAGTTCTATGATCCTACGGTCGGAAGTGCTTGAATTGTTTGAAGGCAAAGATATTGCCTTGACTGTTTTATTCAAATCACGGGGATCACTCCAACTTTCGTTGTCATAAAGAGCAAGATCTTCGAGGAGAGCCCATGATTCTTCCGCACTTAGATCACATAGCTTACCACCGGCCGATTGATCAATGGTTTGCCTCGTGGAGAGATTGATATGGTCATAGAAGATTTGGACTTGGAGCCAAAGTTCTATGCCATGGTGAGGGACTTTTTGGAGTAAGTCCTTGAATCGAGTCCATGCCTCGTAGAGGGTTTCGCCTTGACGTTGTTGGAACATCAAGATATCATTCCTTAGCTTGGTAGTTCTTCCCGGTGGGAAAAACTGAGCAAGGAAGCGAGTGGTGAGATCATCCCAAGAGGTGATGGATCCTGCGGGTAGACGTTCTAGCCATTGACTAGCTTGGTCCCGCAGAGAGAATTGAAAGAGACGCAGTCGGGTCGTCTCTCGAGTGGCAACATCAAGGTCTATGGAATCAACAATTTTGAGAAAGTCCTTGAGATGTTGATTAGGATCTTCGGAACGAAGTCCATGGAATGCGCATCCGCTTTGCACCAACCGGATGGTGTCGGATCGCAAGGGTGTGACATTGGCTCCTTGAGTGAGCTCAATGGTGTTTCGATAGCCATGGTGGCTAGGACGGGAGTAGTCTCCTAAGGTACGGGCTCTAGGAGGTGGGTGTTGTTGTGGTGGTGGGTTGTTGGGATCAAGGATATTACCACCTTCCATGATGTCGGATGGTAATGGTTACGAACAAAGAAACGAAGAAAAAAGATAGACTAAAGAAAACCTAGAAAAATAAAATAAAAATCTCACTAGAAAGGAATCTAGTGAGTAGACCTAATAAAATAAAAATTCAACCTAAACAATAACTATTCCCCGGCAACGGCGCCAAAAACTTGATGCGTGGTTTTGCGACCTTACAACAGGTTTTACCTCTCGAGGGATCTCAAGAGGCTTACAACCCCACCAGGCAGTGTACCTGACCGATGTAGTATAGTGTAGTGGTAAGTACGGGGGATTGATCGTTCTCCACAGGGAATAGTGTTCGTTAGGTATGAAAAACTACTTTAGTAGATCTAAGGGTGAGGGAAGATTCTTTTTTTGTATTTTTATATTTTTTTTATGAAAGCAAGTAAAATCTCGGGTTTGAAGGAGTGGGCGGAATTAGTTGCTAGTCAACTAACCCAAATTACTACGAATGCAAATAAAATAAAATAACTGAAAATGAAAAGAGTTGTTGAAACTTATGTGGAGAGAAATGTGTTTACTTAGATTTCCTTACTCCCTAACTATCTTTTACCGGTTGATTAGTGTGTATTAATTGCGTGGATGACGGGTGTATTCCTTAATACCAATCGTGGGGTGGCGTACGTACTTCCCCAACTCTACAAGCTCCTACTTCACTCTTATGTCGAGCCGGCTAGGAAGCTCCTAACATGGGATCACTAGAATTCGCTCATGCATTAAATACAACCATAAAAACCTTAGTACGCATTGGTTCATGTTTCTTAAGACGTTCAAGCAAGTTACCGAATAGGAAGTTAGCCAGTTTTCTTAAGCCTAACATCGATAAACAATCATCCAATACAATTAATAACACACTAATAACCAATAATCAATAGCTAGGTTTCATTAGATCTAAGCAAACACAAGATAAATCTAGCCTAGCATGTTAATTAAAAGACAAGAACAATATATAATCAAACAACACATAGACATATTGATTGATTAAATGATAACTTATCTTCAATTAAACATGGGAGATCCAAGGGTATGAAAACCCTTAAAAATGGCAGAAATTCATCTTTAGGGTTTCTCCTCACAAAGTTGCACACTAATGACAAAAAATTGCAAAACTATATATAGAGTTTAAGGGCTGACGGCGTCACGTTATAGGACTTGACGCCGTCACCTCGCCGTGTCTAGGGTTCCCGGATGGCCTTCTTGACGCCGTCCCTCTTTAGACCTCCAAAATCCGCTCTGGCTTATCAAAGCTTGACGCCGTCAGAATATGGCTTGACGCCGTCCCTCTTTAAGTTAAACCGTGATGGCCTTGATCACTTCAAAGGGTGACGTCGTCAGACTTTCCATTGTAAAATTCTCTGGCTTATCATGAGTAATTTTCATATCCACCTTTTTTGCCAAGCCATGACGCCGTCAAGGGCAATCCCTGACGCCGTCAAAGGTACTTTCCAGCATAATTTTGAGACTTTGTCGTTTTCTTCACTTTTATGCTCCAAAAACGTCCAAAATGCTTCCTTTTCCAGATTTCTTCTCCAAAGTACCTAAAATGACAAAAGGAACGATTTAGGGCAATATTTGATCAAATAAATACGATTTAGGGCTTAAATGACCCCCTAAAAGCGGTACACTTTTCGCTTCATCATTATCGTCAGCGGTCACTTTTTTCTTGAAGTTGGATCCAAACCCATCGGGTAGTCTAACTCCTTTGATGAATTGACAAACCCGTATTCTGTTTTCTGGTGTGAAAGAGTACTTTGGATGAGACTTATCGAACTTCCCGTTTCCTTTATCAACGAGCCACAACTCTTTTCGAACTCCCAGAGTTTTCAAGTCTTGCCTTGCCTTTAGCGTGTCTTTGGATTTGTCGTTCATTAACAAGGTATTAAGCACACTCTCAAACACGTTCTTTTCGATGTGCATGACATCGAGATTGTGCTTTAGTTGAAGAACGGGCCAATACTCCAGTACGTAGAAGATAGAATGCTTACTCCAATTCAATTCAATTTCTCGATTAGGTTTAGGGTTATTTTTAACAATACGTGGATGTTTACCCGAGACACGTTTAAAGACTTTACTAATTTGAATCATGATTTCTTCATTGGTAAAGTTTCTAGTAGGACGCTTATTTTCAGGTTTACCATGGAATTCGTTATGTTTCCTCCTCATTGGATGGTTTACGCGTAAGAATCTTCTATAACCAACATAAGCGATTTTATTCTTCACAGGAAGCGATGGAGTGTCCTGATTACATGTTGGGCATGCATAGTAGCCTTGTCCAGTCCACCCAGACAAACTACTTCGAGCTGGAAAGTCATTTATGGTCCATAAAACCACCGCTTTCATGTTGAAATGAGTACCCGTAGCAGCGTCTAAAGTCGGCACACCTTTCCATAATTCTTGGAGTTCTTTGATCAAAGGCTGCAAGAAAACATCAATGTCCTTTGCAGGTGATTTAGGGCCGGGAATTAACAACGTCAACATTAAAGAAGTCTCTTTCATACACATCCACGGGGGTGTGTTGTATGCTGTCAATATGACCGGCCACATGCTGTAAGTTTGACTCATGTTGCCAAACGGATTGAAACCGTCGGCAGCCAACCCTAATCGGACGTTTCTAGGGTCACATGAAAACTGGGGTTTCATTATGTCAAAATCTTTCCATGCTTTACCATCACACGGGTGATTCATCTTTTCGTTTTTCTTAGACTGTCCAGTAGCATGCCAAGTCATCCCATTTACGATGTGTTTTGTGTTGAACATACGTTGTAGTCTAGGTGTTAACGGAAAGTAACGCAACACCTTGTTGGCAACTTTCTTCCACTTTTTCTTTAGGTTTTTCCATCTACTCGCGTTGCAGATTGGACAATTTTGCAGACTTTTGTTCTCATCTGATCCCCAAAATAAAAAAACAATCATTTATACAAACATGGATCGATTCGTATCCTAACCCGATATCTTTGTATGTCTTCTTGATTTCATAGTATGACGGTGGGAAGTTGAATCCATTCTTAGGGGGACATGCCTTTTGCAAAAGATCTAGAATCATGTTAAACCCTTTATCAGGTATTTTACATAAGACCTTGATGTGCGAAAGCTCTGACGTAAAGTTCAGTGCAGTCATTTCACAATTTGGACCCAACATTTGGGTGGACCTAGCAAGTAACTCTTTGTACTTGTTATTAATGTTAGGACCCGTTGTTTGAGCTGGTTGAGAACCTGTTGTTTGCGCTGGTTGAGAACCTGTTGTTTAAGATGGTGGAGTTGGGTCATTATTTGCAGAAATATCTTGGAAGAATGCATCCATGTCAATGTGTTCAGGTGAAGGTGGTTGTGGTGTGTTGTTTACTACGGGTGGAGGAAGCAGTTCACCGTGATATTTCCAAGTGGTATAACTTTTGTCAAACCCGTATTGTGAAATGTGTGACTCAAGAGTTTTGAGAGTATGCGCTTTATTCCAAGCGTTACCACAACGAACACATGGGCAAAGAATCTTTTTTGTGATGGGGTGTAACAATGGCTCACAATGCGCGATGAATGCAAAAAGACCATCTAAAAACTCAGGGGAATTACGGTTGGCTATAGTGGTCCAAGTCTTATCAATTGTCATGACTGCGTTGCAAAAAAACAGTTTCAAATAAATGAACATATATATGTACATATGCAAATAAACACATTCAAACATGAAAAGGCGTAATTATGAACTGTTTTGATTACCTAGTGCAACTATGGAAGGCAATCCTAACCCACTCTTTGAATGCCTCGTCTCATATATGAATGCGTATAACCGATTTACTATTTGAAAAAAATTCGGCAGCATTTCCCCTCAACTCCTCAAATATGTGCATTAAAGACATATTCGTAGGAGTGAAAGGGAAATACTGTCGAATTTCTCTCAAATAGTAAAACAGTTATACGCATCCATATCCTAAATGAGACAAAACATTCAAAAAGCAGTCCCAAACAGGGGAATTTTCGAAATTAATTTCTAATAAATTAATTTCGGACGGGTTTTCTATAGGATGATTAATTCCAGATGGGGGTTGTCCGAAATTAATCACTAAAATCCTAAAAAAGTCACATAAGTCTAATAATCACAATATCATACTAACTAAACGACATATTCACAATACAATAATACATGATTAAATGATACTATGTCAATCAATGAATGACATAAACATATATAATAACAAGGAAATTAATTTGACAATTCAATTTGACGCAGTGTTCATTACTTCATATCTCCCTGTGTGTTGACCCAAAAACTAGCATAAAAGCACAAAGACCATGCTAAAGTCCAACAATTCTATAAGTTACCTGCGTTCAAAACTATAACTAGAAGTGCATCATACAAGGTCAGAAATTCACAGCTTAATGGGTTTAACATCATCAACATCACAAAGTTTTCTAGGTGATTCCTCGATCCTAACATAACTACACTTATTAACTGATAGAAACAAGAACATGCAAAAAAGCATGTATCTCACATTCACATATAACCAAACACACTCCAATTACTAACCAAACGCATTTTACTAAAAAAACGCAACCATCAAAGGAATTAAATTATATACCTAGTTCACGGCTGAAATAAAGGAAGAGAAGAAAAGAGAAAAAGAGGAAAGGCTGCTGTCCCGACCCGGCTGTGGTTCTACTGCTGTCCCGACTCTCCCGGCTGTCCCGCGACAATCTCGTAAAATAAACAACCTAAATTAAACAACCAAACTTAAATTAACCAAATTAATTAATAAAAACTTTTGACGACGACATTGTCGTCCCAAAATACATTAACACAATAAAAAAAAACACCTTTAAACTACCTATACGTGGGGCGGCTGTGGTGGTGGAGCTCCTGCGATGATGGTTCACGGCGGTGGTGCCATCTACACCAAAACAATGTTTCGGCCAGTCACTACACCAAAACAAACATATTTACTTAACAAACCAAAATAATCTAAAGCAAATTTAGACACAAAAATAAAAATAAAACATAACTTTTAAAACAAACAAAAATTAAAATAAATATATATATACGGTAAAAAAAAATTATATATACGGTAAAAAAATACCTTTTAATTGAAGAAGAAGAAGAATGTGGTGTTGAAGGTGGTTGTGGTGTTGAAGGTGGTGTCCAATGTGGTGTCGAAGAAGATGGTGTTTGCCCTTTTTTTTTTTTTTTTTTTTTTTTTTCTTTGTTAAAGTGTGGAGAAGATGAAGAATGTGCGGATGTTGAAGCTGGATGTGGTGATGTTGAAGGTGGATGTGCTGAAGAAGAAGGTGGATGAAGAAGAGTTGGATCGAACAGTTTGCCTCGTTTTTTTTTTTTTTTTGGTAAAGTGTGAGAGAGAAAGTCTGGGGTTAATAATTGAGCAAATTTGGCACGACAATGTCGTGCCATATTGCTCCCTTTTTTTTTTTTTTTTTTTTTCTTTTGGCGGGTTCTTTTAATTTTCGTGAATATGAGCAAAATTGGCACGACAATGTCGTGCCATATTTCTTCCTTTTATTTATTTATTTATTTTTTCTTTTGGCGGGTTGTTTTAATTTTCGAGAAAATATTTTGGTGGTAAAATATGGCACGACATTGTCATGCCATATTGCTGCCTGTATATATATATATATATATATATATATATATATATATATATATATATATATATATATATATATATATATATATATATATATTTTAATTCTTTTCCCTTTATCTTATATATATATATATAAATGATTTAAATTATTTAATTAATATTGAATAAATTAAAAATAATTTAAATTTGTTATAAATTATTTAAATAAATTAAAAATAATTTAAATTAATTATAAATGAATACATAAAAAATTATTTAAATTAATTCATAATAGTCGAGATCACGGCTATCATTTGTTCCTCAGTCCGATCAACATCCATTTCATCAATATTCAAATCTAAAACGTCTTTAAATATAGGTTTAGAACCGTTATACATGAGATGTTTAACGAACGAGATAGCATAAACCAAACGGCCCTTGTGGGCTGCTGTTAACCAAACAGCATAAACCAAAACGAGCGTTGAAAAGTGTTCAGTGCATAAACCAAACGGCCCTGTTTGGACAACAACATTTTACTAAACAAACAACAACAACAACAACAAAATTACATATGAAGATTGTCCATGTCATCTAACAGCTCACGGAGTAAAGCAGTTTATTAACTCGCTTGTTTCGTTTGAGTCTGTATGAAGATTGTCCACAAGTGAGACTACATTCGTGTAGTTAGATTTACTACATGATAAGAGGCATTAGGATTAACCCATTGTTTTACACCTGTGTTTTTGTTATAATTACTTTGGCTACATTGGTCAAGTAATTCTCCTACACCCTTTGCGTTGTACTCATTTTTAGTACACGATACCCCTAGTACACCCCTCAGAGCCTATCTTTTCGTTTCGACCTTTAAGCATTTTACTTAAAGGAAGAATTTGTTTACACCCCACTTAAATGTACCCCCAAATCGCCTTAGCCTACCTTGTATGCACTCATTTTTAGTGCATTATTGTGACAACATTTGTTTAAACCCAAGTTAATTATCTAGTTGATTACATGGTTGCTAAGTCGAGTCATATCCTTGTACATATTGTTTTGGGACGATTGGGACTCATGGGTAAAGTACTAGTGTAATGGAGTAATGGGGAAGAACATCATTTATTACCCCCATATGTGCTAAATATTTTAAAAGTACTCCAAGTGTTTTGATTATCTTAATTCGAGTCATTAGAATAGTAATTTGTAAAGTTATGTAAAAGTTCAAGTGTAAGGGGAATGCAACGCCCCTATGATGTATTATTTTGGATGGTAGGGCAAAAGTGTATGCAAAAGAAAAAAAAAAATCGAAAAAATCAAGAAAAATACAAAAAAAATGAGAAAAAGAAAAGTAGAAAAAACATACGGACTACCATCCCGTTTCATTTTATGTTTATTTTATGTTTTTGTTATTTTGTTTTTAGCTTAAGATTGAGTCGAGTCTTGGCTTAGCAACATTATATAGTACATGTAATTAATCAAGATCTTTAACTCGCCACCAGTAAAATATCCCTTATCCAACAAAACCGTGTTTATCATATCCCTACACCTAACGTTATAACCCATGTAAAAGCCCTCTTTGATAGTTTATCTTAGGTGCTTACGCCTAGTGGAGGAGGTTTTCGATCCTTTCCCAAGCCTATGGTAATCTATTTGCTATGACAGGTAGTGAGAGATATTATCCGTTTTCATTTATGAGATTTATTTTGATGACACTTGAGAGATGTGAGTATCTAAACACTACTTGTGAGGTGCTAGTATGTAATCTTCGTGCTTATTATGATTAAAGTGGAACGAATATTTGTTGTAATTACTTTTATGTTAGCATTAAATGACCCCTAACTTGTATTTTGATTAGAATAAAAGCGCATTTGCTTGAGGACAAGCAAATCTCAAGTGTAAGGGTATTTGATGAAGCGAAAAGTGTACCGTTTTTAAGGGGTCATTTAAGCCCTAAATCGTATTTATTTGATCAAATATTGCCCTAAATCGTTCCTTTTGTCATTTTAGGTACTTTTGAGGAGAAATCTGGAAAAGGAAGCATTTTGGACGTTTTTGGAGCATAAAAGTGAAGAAAACGACAAAGTCTCAAAATTGTGTTGGAAATTACCTTTGACGGCGTCAGGATTTGTTCTGGACGGCGTCATGGCTTGGCAAAAGTGGTGGATGTGAAAATTACTCATGATAAGCCAGAGAAATTTGCATGGAATTCTGACGGCGTCACGCTTTAATGTGATCAAGGTCGTCACGGCTTAATTTAAAGAGGGACGGCGTCACCCCTAAGTCTGACGGCGTCAAGCCTTGATAAGCCAGAACGGATTTTGGAGAGCTAAAGAGGGACGGCGTCAAGAAGGTCATCCGGGAACCCTAAAAGCGGCGAGGTGACGGCGTCACACTCCATAACGTGACGCCGTCAGATCTGAAAGTCTATATATAGTTTTGCAATTTTTTGTCATTAGTGTGGAACTTATTGGGGAACTTTGTGTGTGAAAACCCTAAGAAGATTTTAGCAGCTTTTTCAAGGCTTTTTGCCTTGAGATCTTCCATGTTACATTGAAGATAAGTTATCAATTAATCATTCAATATGTCTATGTGTTGTTTGATTCTATCTTGTTCTTGTCTTTTGTTTAACATGCTAGGCTAGATTTATCTTGTGTTTTCTTAGATCTAATGAAACCTAGCTATTGATTATTGGTTATTGGTGTGTTATTAGTTGTATTGGATGATTGTTCATCTATGTTAGGCTTAAGAAAACTGGCTAACTTCCTATTCGGTAACTTGCTTGAACGTCTTAAGAAACATGAACCAATGCGTACTAAAGGTTTTTATGGTTGTATTTAATGCACAAGCGAATTCTAGTGATCCCATGTTAGGAGCTTCCTAGCCGGCTCGACATAGGAGTGAAGTAGGAGCTTGTAGAGTTGGGGAAGTACGTACGCCACCCCACGATTGGTATTAAGGAATACACCCGTCATCCACGCGATTAATACACACTAATCAACCGGTAAAAGATAGTTAGGGAGTAAGGAAATCTAAGTAAACACATTCCTCTCCACATAAGTTTTACCACCTTTTCATTTTCTGTTATTTTATTTTATTTGCATTCGTAGTAACTTGGGTTAGTTGACTAGCAACTAATTCCGCCCACTCTTTCAAACCCGAGATTTTACTTGCTTTCATAAAATTATAAAAAACATAAAAAGAATCTTCTCTCACCCTTAGACCTATTAGAGTAGTTTTTCATACCTAACGAACACTATTCCCTGTGGAGAACGATCAATCCCCCGTACTTACCACTACACTATACTACATCGGTCAGGTACACTGCCTGGTGGGGTTGTAAGCCTCTTGAGATCCCTCGAGAGGTAAAACCTGTTGTAAGGTTGCAAAACCACGCATCAAGTTTTTGGCTCCGCTGCAGGGGAATAGTTATTGTTTAGGTTGAATTTTTATTTTTATAGGTCTACTCACTAGATTCCTTTCTAGTGAGATTTTTATTTTAATTTTCTAGGTTTTCTTTAGTCTATCTTATTTCTTTGTATTTTTGTTTGTGACACCTTCCACCTTCCTCATGAGTAATAGTGATCGCTTGATCCCTGTTATTCGTATTTTCCGCCGTGCAAATTTCCAACTACCCGTTCTCGCCCCCATCATGGAAAACAACAACCTTTCACCCGACCACCACTTTGGTAACAATCCTGAGATGGAGGAGTCTGACCATGAGAATGAATATGTTAGTCCGTTTTACTACTCAGACTCCGATGAGGATGCCGGTAATGGAGAAGTAGTTAACGAGGAATGGGGAAAAGAGGAAATTGATCCCTTTAAGTATGTTGACCCTAGGACTAAGATCGAAAAGGATAGCCTCTTTAACATGCAATTTCCGTGTAAGATTGGTTATCATGATTTTTATGCTTATCTTAACTCATCTTTGCCTATGAACATTATCTCTCGCGCTAATTATAATAAAATCATGGTAGATGAGCTAGAATATCAAGGAGATAACATTGTTGCTAGGACTAAGCTACTACACGTATTCGTTGGAAGTTTTGTGTATTTGGTGGAATTTATGGTTATGGAGAACTTAGGAGAATTCATTGATAACAAATTAACCCAAGTCATTTTTGGGGAACCCTTCAAAAGGTTGACCAACCTTGACGAAAAACTTGTGGACGGGTTAATTACATTCTCGGATGGGGATGAAGATTTTACTTACCAAATGCCCCGAGCACATCCTAGGTTTAAAAACTACTCCATTGAATCTTGCAATAGACTTGTGCCTCTTGATTTGTTAAGTGAGAATGATAAGAGGAAGGGGCTCAAATATCCACATGAGAAAAACAAGAGATACTATCATGGATGTTTGGAGCTGAATGATGAATACAAGAAAGATGAGGCAACAATTAGATGGCTCACACTCGGATACATGAGCATAAGCGACACTAGATGAGCCTTAATTTGAGTCTAGCTACAAGACTCGTTAATAAAGAAAAGCGCTTCTTGGGAGGCAACCCAAGTTTTATTTGCTTTGTGTGTTTATTTATTTGTTTGTTTGATTTTATTTGTTTCCGTATGTGTGTTTAAGTTTTATTATTATTGATTCATGTTAAAAACTAATTTGTGAAAATGCTTTATCTTGTTTTTAACTTCGTCTTAACTACATATAAAGGTATTTTGCAAAAGTTAAGTGTAAGGGAAATCTAAATCGGTTTATTAGAACACAAATGAACATGAATCGTAATAGTAATAAATGAACATACATATTAGTATTTGTTTGAGTCAAATGCTTGTATCGAGTCATAATGATGTTTTGCAGGATTTCCAGGAAGTAAGGTATAGTTTTTTCCAAAAATTTTCCGGAAACATAACATGAGAATTCTGTCAGATTATTTCTGACGGCGTCAGGATCTACAACCTGACGGCGTCAGGTGTTAATTTTCTGAAATTTTTGAAAGTTTTGTTTTCATAAAAAGTTTTTATTAAATTTCTAACTTATAATCTCCAGGAATCTGCAAAATAATCATTCCACAAGCATTATATCCTTATATATAGATTTATCCCGCCGATGTTATGCAGGTTTTCGTGTTTGTTTTCTCAGGTTTAACAGGTTATTTTGGACAAGGAAATGTATGTGGAATCAAGCTTATGGCGATGCATTAGTCATGGACTTCAACATTACTTTGGAAGAAGATCTAACCATGTCATTTCATTATCCACCGAGCGAATCAGGGGAGTATTTGATTTCATTCTTTTATTTTTTTTTTACTTTTACATTTGTTATTTGAACATTGGGGACAATGTTCATCTTAAGTGTAAGGGGGGGTAAAAGTACGATACTTTAGAGAATGCAATTGCACTTGATTTTTGTTTGTTTAATGGTAGATGTGTAATAAACTGAGATAAATACCTGTTAGGGCAATTTTAGTGCCAAATTTAATTTTTTTTTACAACATTTAGGAGTGAAACTTTGATCTTAATGAGCGTCTCATTGATAGGAATTATATGACTAGCACAAAAACCGTACCACTAAAAAATTTTCCACCCCAAATATGTGAGGTTCGCCCCTAGAATTGGTAGGAAAAGCATTTATGCTATGATGTGTGTACCGGTAGCACTTAGATTCTAGAACTTGCGTTAGGACCATTCCGGGCCACAAGTGAGACTACATTCGTGTAGTTAGATTTACTACATGATAAGAGGCATTAGGATTAACCCATTGTTTTACACCTGTGTTTTTGTTATAATTACTTTGGCTACATTGGTCAAGTAATTCTCCTACACCCTTTGCGTTGTACTCATTTTTAGTACACGATACCCCTAGTACACCCCTCAGAGCCTATCTTTTCGTTTCGACCTTTAAGCATTTTACTTAAAGGAAGAATTTGTTTACACCCCACTTAAATGTACACCCAAATCGCCTTAGCCTACCTTGTATGCACTCATTTTTAGTGCATTATTGTGACAACATTTGTTTAAACCCAAGTTAATTATCTAGTTGATTACATGGTTGCTAAGTCGAGTCATATCCTTGTACATATTATTTTGGGACGGTTGGGACTCATGGGTAAAGTACTAGTGTAATGGAGTAATGGGGAAGAACATCATTTATTACCCCCATATGTGCTAAATATTTTAAAAGTACTCCAAGTGTTTTGATTATCTTAATTCGAGTCATTAGAATAGTAATTTGTAAAGTTATGTAAAAGTTCAAGTGTAAGGGGAATGCAACGCCCCTATGATGTATTATTTTGGATGGTAGGGCAAAAGTGTAAGCAAAAAAAAAAAAAAAAAAAAAAAAAAAAAAAAAAAAAAAAAAAAAAAAATTCGAAAAAATCAAGAAAAATACAAAAAAAATGAGAAAAAGAAAAGTAGAAAAAACATACGGACTACCATCCCGTTTCATTTTATGTTTATTTTATGTTTTTGTTATTTTGTTTTTAGCTTAAGATTGAGTCGAGTCTTGGCTTAGCAACATTATATAGTACATGTAATTAATCAAGATCTTTAACTCGCCACCAGTAAAATATCCCTTATCCAACAAAACCGTGTTTATCATATCCCTACACCTAACGTTATAACCCATGTAAAAGCCCTCTTTGATAGTTTATCTTAGGTGCTTACGCCTAGTGGAGGAGGTTTTAGATCCTTTCCCAAGCCTATGGTAATCTATTTGCTATGACAGGTAGTGAGAGATATTATCCGTTTTCATTTATGAGATTTATTTTGATGACACTTGAGAGATGTGAGTATCTAAACACTACTTGTGAGGTGCTAGTATGTAATCTCCGTGCTTATTATCATTAAAGTGGAACGAATATTTGTTGTAATTACTTTTATGTTAGCATTAAATGACCCCTAACTTGTATTTTGATTAGAATAAAAGCGCATTTGCTTGAGGACAAGCAAATCTCAAGTGTAAGGGTATTTGATGAAGCGAAAAGTGTACCGCTTTTAAGGGGTCATTTAAGCCCTAAATCGTATTTATTTGATCAAATATTGCCCTAAATCGTTCCTTTTGTCATTTTAGGTACTTTTGAGGAGAAATCTGGAAAAGGAAGCATTTTGGATGTTTTTGGAACATAAAAGTGAAGAAAACGACAAAGTCTCAAAATTGTGCTGGAAATTACCTTTGACGGCGTCAGGATTTGTTCTGGACGGCGTCATGGCTTGGCAAAAGTGGTGGATGTGAAAATTACTCATGATAAGCCAGAGAAATTTGCATGGAATTCTGACGGCGTCACGCTTTAATGTGATCAAGGTCGTCACGGCTTAATTTAAAGAGGGACGGCGTCACCCCTAAGTCTGACGGCGTCAAGCCTTGATAAGCCAGAACGGATTTTGGAGAGCTAAAGAGGGACGGCGTCAAGAAGGTCATCCGGGAACCCTAAAAGCGGCGAGGTGACGGCGTCACACTCCATAACGTGACGCCGTCAGATCTGAAAGTCTATATATAGTATTGCAATTTTTTGTCATTAGTGTGGAACTTATTGGGGAACTTTGTGTGTGAAAACCCTCAGACGATTTTAGCAGATTTTTCAAGGCTTTTTGCCTTGAGATCTTCCATGTTACATTGAAGATAAGTTATCAATTAATCATTCAATATGTCTATGTGTTGTTTGATTCTATCTTGTTCTTGTCTTTTGTTTAACATGCTAGGCTAGATTTATCTTATTTTTGCTTAGATCTAATGAAACCTAGCTATTGATTATTGGTTATTGGTGTGTTATTAGTTGTATTGGATGATTGTTCATCTATGTTAGGCTTAAGAAAACTGGCTAACTTCCTATTCGGTAACTTGCTTGAACGTCTTAAGAAACATGAACCAATGCGTACTAAAGGTTTTTATGGTTGTATTTAATGCACAAGCGAATTCTAGTGATCCCATATTAGGAGCTTCCTAGCCGGCTCGACATAGGAGTGAAGTAGGAGCTTGTAGAGTTGGGGAAGTACGTACGCCACCCCACGATTGGTATTAAGGAATACACCCGTCATCCACGCGATTAATACACACTAATCAACCGGTAAAAGATAGTTAGGGAGTAAGGAAATCTAAGTAAACACATTCCTCTCCACATAAGTTTTACCACCTTTTCATTTTCTGTTATTTTATTTTATTTGCATTCGTAGTAACTTGGGTTAGTTGACTAGCAACTAATTCCGCCCACTCTTTCAAACCCGAGATTTTACTCGCTTTCATAAAATTATAAAAAACATAAAAAGAATCTTCTCTCACCCTTAGACCTATTAGAGTAGTTTTTCATACCTAACGAACACTATTCCCTGTGGAGAACGATCAATCCCCCGTACTTACCACTACACTATACTACATCGGTCAGGTACACTGCCTGGTGGGGTTGTAAGCCTCTTGAGATCCCTCGAGAGGTAAAACCTGTTGTAAGGTTGCAAAACCACGCATCACAATGCTAACGACATCAACAACGCACATCAGATGCAATTCCTAACTATGGGCCAAGTGTTAACCACAATGTCTCACCAGGCGTAAAGCAGTTTATTAACTCGCTTGTTTCGTTTGACTCTGTATGAAATGAGCCGAGATGTTTAACGAATGAGCCGAGATGATATGACATAGTACACTTATCTCAATGTTGAAAGCAACCCTAGAACAATCACATGGACTTTGAATGTATTTGTCGACTACAACTTTCAAGAAATTGTAGCAGGTAATACTTTCTCGTCCTAAAATTATTATCCCATTTTTACTTTTTCGGTATTTACTTTTCAACTTTAACCTTATGTATATATTAAATAAAAGTACTTAAATTAAATATATTTTTTTTATTTTATAAAAGTATTTAATTTTAAATCAAAGTATTTAATTTTAAATTTATAGTTTTTAATTTTAATTATATATTAGAAAAGTTTTAATATTTATTTTAAAATAAAAACTAATTTAAAATATTTTTAAAAAAAAGAAAAAAAGAAATAGACGCGGTTTGGGTCGACATTGTCGACCCATTCTGCTTATTAAAAATCTTTTAATGTTTCTTTTAAAATAAAAAGTTATTTAAAAAGTTTTTAAATAAAAAAAAATACTCGCAGTTTGGGTCGACATTGTCGACCCATTCTGCTTTTTACATAGTTTTAGTATTTATTTTAAAATAAAAACTAATTGAAAAAGTTTTTAAATAAAAAAAAAATTGACGCGGTTTAGGTCGACATTGTCGACCCATTCTGCTTATTAAAAACCTTTTACTATTTCTTTTAAGATAAAAAGTTATTTAAATTTAAAAAAAAAATACTAGCAGTTTGGGTCGACATTGTCGACCCATTCTGCTTTTAAAAACGTTTTAATATTTTTTTTTAAAATAAAAACTAATTTAAAAAGTTTTTAAATTAAAAAAAAAAGTAAACGCGCTTTGGGTCGACATTGTCGACCCATTTTGCTCAACGCTTTGACTGAGTTTTTTGTTGAAAGTGGTGTGGGCCATGGTCGAAATTTGGGTCGACAATGTCGACCCAAATATCACTACAACAAAAGAGAGGACGGGCGACGGTTGTTTCGGCGGGGACAGCAATGTCCCCGTCGAAACTCACTAAACGACAAAATAGTTGCTGACCTGGCGCAGAGTCTCGCTGACCAGTTACAAAATTTTCAACACGACTTTTCGGCGGGGACATGTCCCCGCCGAAAGTCTTTAACGTATTGTTCAAAGTTTGACCAAAATTAGAGCGCTTAATTCTTCCCGCGTTTTTTTCCCGCACTGTCTTTCAGCGGGGACATGTCCCCGCTGAAAACTATAAGTTTATTTTTAGTTTTTGGCTCCAAAAAGATAAGTTTATTACCGCCAAAATTTATTGTCTTTTGGCGGGGACAAGTCCCCGCCGAAAGTGGCTCGCCATTTTTTTCCTTTTTCCCTGCCAATTTTTTACTTATATGTATCGTATAATGAAATTATCACAAAACACGTAAATTTTCACAAAAACACACACACATAACAATGGATGGTTTAACGCCGGAACAGGAATGGTCAAAGGCTTTATCACACGAGCTCCTGTATAATGAAATTATACTTCATTGGGGCTAGGAAATTTTTGATGAATATGGTTCTCATGAGAACTGTGCACCGTGGCAGAGAGACAAGATTCTGGAATGGTTGAGGAGAAAGCCGTATTATAGAGAGTATTTGGAAGAGCTAGATGCTGCTGAAGCTCAACGTGCTGTTGAAGCTCAACGTGCTGCTGAAGGTGAAGCTGCTGCTGTTGGAGGTGACGATGAAGCTGAAAGCACGTTGGACCTCGACACCGAATTTGGTAATCTTGAAAATAGAGTAACAAATCTCGAAGCTACGTTTGCACGTATCAAGGAAATGAGAGCAAGGAAGGGAAAACATGGTGCGAGTTCCAGCAAAGCGGGAAGTAGCCGCAAAAAAAAATAAACGGGCTGCTTCATTTGGTTGTCGAGTTGTTTAGTTTGAGTTGTTTCGTTTGGTTGTCTAGTTGTTTAGTTTGAGTTGTTTCGTTTGAGTTGTTTTGTTTGGTTGTCGTGTTTTAAATAAAATGTTTGCCTTCGTGTTTGTTAATTGTGATATTGTTTCTTCAAATAAGGTCATAAACCCAAACACCCTTTTGGTGCAGGAAATAAGCAATCCCAAACACCCCTGTTTGGACAGCATAAACCAAACGGCTCTTGTGGGCTGTTGTTAACAAGGAAGGCATAAACCAAACGGCCCTGTTTAGACAACATAAACCAAATGGCCCCTTATGGTTGAATCTTGATGGATACTTAAGTTTTCACAACAACAACAACATCATTGGAAGTAATTTACCAAACAGCATAAACCAAACGGCCCTTCGTTAAACATCTCCTCAGTTTTCACAACAACCTACATACGAAGATTTCCCATATCACCTACCATGTCATTATAAAGGTCGTGCAATAAGGCAGCTGAATCAGTTGTGTATTTGTTTGGATGCATATACACTTCTAGCATTTTATTGAGTACCATTATCTGGTGAGTCAGTTTGATGCAGTTTGAGCACTCTGTATTTCCAGGACTTGATGTTGAAGGTCCTGCAGTGTAATGAGTTGGAGTTGTGGATGGTCTTGCGGAATGAGTTGGAGGCGTTGAAGCTCCAACAGAAGCGGTCATTTTGGCTAGTCGTTCCTCCTTCCATAAAAAAAAATCGCATCCATACTCCTTTGTCCCACCCTGTTAAAGAGTAAAAATTATTATTTTTAACAACTAACCAAATTATTTAAATAACACACAAAAAAGTATGTAATTGTTCACCTTGGATAAAGGACACGCATAGTATTGTTTACCACGGGAGTGAGATCGATGTGATTGTCGCAGAATTACGTCTTCTCGTCCACAAGGACAAGCAAAAGCTTCAAATTTTGCCATCTTCACCATGATAACAGTGTGTGTTTGTGGTTGTGAGGATTTGAGAGTGTATAATGTGTTTTTGTGGTTAAGAGCAGATCTGCTAACTGTTATATATGGTAAAAAAAAAATAGATCTTTTGGTGGGAAGTTTTGGCGCCAAAATTTCGGCGGGCTTTTTGGGTGCGAAGTTTTGGTGGGAAAGTTTAACATCTCGTGTACAACTCGACAAGCAAATGAAACAACTCGGCTCATTAGTTAGGAATTGCATCTTTCAAACTAGAACATGATAAGCTGGAACTTTGTTGTTGAGCTCATTTGTTAAACATCTCGTGTATAACCATAACATCTCGGCTCGTTCGTTAAACATCTCGTGTATAACCATAACATCTCGGTTCGTTCGTTAAATATCTCGTGTATAACCATAACATCTCGGCTCGTTCGTTAAACAACTCTTGTATAACCATAACATCTCGGCACATTCATTAAACATCTCATGTATAACCATAACATCTCGTCTCGTTCGTTAAACATCTCGTGTATAACCATAACATCTCGGCTCGTTCGTTAAACATCTCGTGTGTAACCATAACATCTCGGCTCGTTCGTTAATCATCTCGTGTATAACCATAACATCTCGGCTCGTTCGTTAAACAACTCGTGTATAACCATAACATCTCGGCTCGTTCGTTAAACATCTCATGTATAACCATAACATCTCGTCTCGTTCGTTAAACATCTTGTGTATAACCATAACATCTCGGCTCGTTCGTTAAACATCTCGTGTGTAACCATAACATCTCGGCTCGTTCGTTAATCATCTCGTGTATAAACCAGCACATATCGGCTCGTTCGTTAAACATCTCGTGTATAACCATCACATCTCGGCTCGTTCGTTAAACATCTCGTGTATAAACATAACATCTCGGCTCGTTCGTTAAACATCTCGTGTATAACCATAACATTTCGGCTCGTTCGTTTAACAACTCGTGTATAACCATAAATCTCGGCTCGTTCGTTAAATATCTCGTGTATAACCATAACATCTCGGTTCGTTCGTTAAACATCTCATGTATAAACATAACATCTCGGCTCGCTCGTTAAACATCTCGTGTATAACCATAACATCTCGGCTCGTTCGTTAAACATCTCGTGTATAACCATAACATCTCGGCTCGTTCGTTAAACATCTCGTGTATAACCATAACATCTCGGCTCGTTCGTTAAACAACTCGTGTATAACCATAACATCTCAGCTCGTTCGTTAAACATCTCATGTATAACCATAACATCTGTCTCGTTCGTTAAACATCTCGTGTATAACCATAACATCTCGGCTCGTTCGTTAAACATCTCGTGTTTAACCATAACATCTCGGCTCGTTCGTTAATCATCTCGTGTATAACCATCACATATCGGCTCGTTCGTTAAACATCTCGTGTATAACCATAACATCTCGGCTCGTTCGTTAAACATCTCGTGTATAAACATAACATCTCGGCTCGTTCGTTAAACAACTCGTGTATAACCATAACATCTTGGCTCGTTCGTTAAACATCTCGTGTATAACCATAAATCTCGGCTCGTTCGTTAAACATCTCGTGTATAACCATAACATCTCGGCTCGTTCGTTAAAACATCTCATGTATAACCATAACATATCGGCTCGTTCGTTAAACATCTCGTGTATAACCATAACATCTCGGCTCGTTCGTTAAACATCTCGTGTATAACTATAACATCTCGGCTCGTTCGTTAAACATCTCATGTATAACCATAACATCTCGTCTCGTTCGTTAAACATCTCGTGTATAACCATAACATCTCGGCTCGTTCGTTAAACATCTCGTGTGTAACCATAACATCTCGGCTCGTTCGTTAATCATCTCGTGTATAACCATAACATCTCGGCTCGTTCGTTAAACAACTCGTGTATAACCATAACATCTCGGCTCGTTCGTTAATCATCTCGTGTGTAACCATAACATCTCGGCTAATTAGTTAGGAATTGCAACTTTCAAACTAGAACATGATAAGCTGGAACTTTGTTGTTGAGCTCATTTGTTAAACATCTCGTGTATAACCATAACATCTCGGCTCGTTCGTTAAACATCTCGTGTATAACCATAACATCTCGGCTCGTTCGTTAAACATCTCGTGTATAACCATAACATCTCGGCTCGTTCGTTAAACAACTCGTGTATAACCATAACATCTCGGCTCGTTCGTTAAACATCTCATGTATAACCATAACATCTCGTCTCGTTCGTTAATCATCTCGTGTATAACCATCACATATCGGCTCGTTCGTTAAACATCTTGTGTATAACCATAACATCTCGGCTCGTTCGTTAAACATCTCGTGTGTAACCATAACATCTCGGCTCGTTCGTTAATCATCTCGTGTATAACCATAACATCCCGGCTCGTTCGTTAAACAACTCGTGTATAACCATAACATCTCGGCTCGTTCGTTAAACATCTCGTGTGTAACCATAACATCTCGGCTCATTAGTTAGGAATTGCATCTTTCAAACTAGAACATGATAAGCTGGAACTTTGTTGTTGAGCTCATTTGTTAAACATCTCGTGTAAACCATAACATCTCGGCTCGTTCGTTAAACATCTCGTGTATAACCATAACATCTCGGCTCGTTCGTTAAACATCTCGTGTATAACCATAACATCTCGGCTCGTTCGTTAAACAACTCGTGTATAACCATAACATCTCGGCTCGTTCGTTAAACATCTCATGTATAACCATAACATCTCGGCTCGTTCGTTAATCATCTCGTGTATAACCATCACATATCGGCTCGTTCGTTAAACATCTCGTGTATAACCATAACATCTCGGCTCGTTCGTTAAACATCTCGTGTATAAACATAACATCTCGGCTCGTTCGTTAAACAACTCGTGTATAACCATAACATCTCGGCTCGTTCGTTAAACATCTCGTGTATAACCATAAATCTTGGCTCGTTCGTTAAACATCTCGTGTATAACCATAACATCTCGGCTCGTTCGTTAAACATCTCATGTATAACCATAACATCTCGGCTCGTTCGTTAAACATCTCGTGTATAACCATAACATCTCGGCTCGTTCGTTAAACATCTCATGTATAACCATAACATCTCGGCTCGTTCGTTAATCATCTCGTGTATAACCATCATATCTCGGCTCGTTCGTTTAACATCTCGTGTATAACCATAACATCTCGGCTCGTTCGTTAAACATCTCGTGTATAAACATAACATCTCGGCTCGTTCGTTAAACAACTCGTGTATAACCATAACATCTCGGCTCGTTCGTTAAACATCTCGTGTATAACCATAAATCTCGGCTCGTTCGTTAAACATCTCGTGTATATCCATAACATCTCGGATCGTTCGTTAAACAACTCGTGTATTAGGTAAAAGTGATGTAAATAATTTTAAAAAGTTTTAAATTAATAAAATATCATTTTGAAAATTTTTAGTTAAATTTAAAAGAATTAATATTCATTTTAAAAGTTTTAAATTAATTAAAAATAATTTACAAAATACTTTCAGCGGGGACATGTCCCCGCAGAAAGATTTCCCAAAAAAATCAAGTTTCCCTCGTAGCATTTACTTTATCCCGCCAAAGGTTTTGGCGAATTTTTTTTACTTTCCGCGGGGACTTGTCCCCGCAAAAAAGTAAGATTAAAATAAGCATTTACATTCTGCGGGGACATGTCCCCGCAGAAAGTAATTCCTAAAACTTACCCCATATATTAGTTTTCAGATCTAAACACTTAGAAAAAAAAATAAAATTAAAAAAAAAAAAAACTCTATCTCCTTCATCTTCTGCTGCTTCTGCTTGCGCGTTCAATCTGCTTCTCCACCACCAACACCACCATCTCCACCACCACCCACACTCGCACCACTGTGCACATCTTTCCTCCCCCTCCTCTCCCGTTTAATTCTTTCCTCCCCTCCTCTCCCGTTTAATTCTTTTCTCCTCCTCTCATTTCCGTTTAATTTCTTCCCGTTTAATTCTTTTGGTGAGTAATTTTAGCTTTTTTTATTTTTTTAATTTTCGTTATCTTTTTAATTTGTTATTTGTTTTTAATTTTTTGTCATTTGTTAATTTTTGTTAATTTCTTGATTTTTTTTTTTATATATGTTAATTTTTTTAGGTATACTTGCTGCTGAGAACATCTCGCCGCCAAAAAGCCGAGACCACAACCGAGGTTTTCTTTATATATTTTTATTTTTTTTTTGTGATTATGTGTTACCGGGGACATGTCCCCGCCAAAAGTTTATATTGATTAATTTGTGTTTATGTATAATTTTAGCTAAGCTATAGGGGATGTTTGGCTTAGTTTATCAGTTAGTATAAACTGATGCACTGCAACCCACAAGGGTGCTGTTTGTTTGCCCTCAGTTGGACAGAAAACCACCACAGGTGGTGTTTGTCGTTGTGGTTATTCGTTTGTGGGTGTCGTACCACAGCAACTAGCTAGGGCTGTTTGAATTAGTTTATTAGTTAGGTTGAGTTGTTTATCAGTTTATCAGTTACCTGCTGTCGAAAGTGGCTAGGGCTGCTTGAAAGTGGCTGTTTATCAGTTACCTGCTGTCGAAACTAGCTAGGGCTGTTTGAATTAGTTTATCAGTTAGGTTGAGTTGTGTGTTGACGCAAAAGTGACAATAAAACATTTAGAGTATATTAGATAAACTCATATTACTTGTATTAGATAAACTCAGATTACAGATTACTTGTATTCACTTATATTTGGTATGCGTTTGTGAATATATGAAAATGATTGTGCGAATATGTTATGTTCTTATAATTTTTTTATCTAATTGTGTTAGACTGTTATACATGATTTTAGGAATTTAGTGATTAATTTCGGAAAGTCCCCGTCCGAAGTTAATCATCCCATAGAAAACCCGTCCGAAATTAATTTATTAGAAATTAATTTCGGAAAGTCCCCTGTTTGGGACTGCTTTTTGAATGTTTTGTCTCATTTAGGATATGAATGCGTATAATTGATTTACTATTTGTGAAAATTTCGACAGTGTTTCCCCTTTACTCCTACGAATATGTCTTTAATGCACATATTTGGGGAGTTGAGGGGAAATGCTGCCAAAATTTTCTCAAATAGTAAATTCAGTTATACGCATTCATATATGAGACGAAACATTCAAAGAGTGGGTTAGGATTGCCTTCCATAGTTGGATTAGGTGAACAAAATGCACAACTCGTGATTCCACCTTTATGTATTTATGGGTAGATTTTTTTGAAAATGTTTAATTCTAAATAATTATTTATTGCATCATTAAAACGCAGTTATGCCAATTGATAAGAGTTGGGTCTCTCAACCTCGTGCTAGCCTCGAATTTCTAAAAGGTCTTAGAGCTTTTTGCGAGTATTGCAAGTCCTTTGTGAATATTGATGGGAATGTTAAATTTCCATGTAATTATTGTCGTAACTCTCGTTGGGTAAAACACGAAGATTTGTTAGATCACATACTCTCATACGGTTGGGACCAAAATTATACGAAATGGTATAATCACGGTGAACCGGATGAGCAGACAGTAGTACCCAACACGAATCAACATGGGAGTGATATGGCTGAGTTCCTTCATGATATTTGTCCGAATAACGAACAAAATGAGCCAACTGAAGGAAATATTGGCGAGACAAGCAACGAGCCAACTCCCCAACGTAAAGATTTTGAAGAGTTACTCGCCAATGCCAACGAGCCACTATACCCGGGCTGTAATTGGATGTCTTCATTGGACTTTATGGCAAAGTTTACGAACATCAAGGTCAAAGGTAAAATGAGTGACACCACATTTAACGAAACCCTAAAATTTCTCAAAGAATGTTTCCCACCCGCTCTAGGATACAAAATCCCATCGTCATACTATGACATAAAGAAAACATATAAAACGATCGGGTTAGGATACGAATCCATACATGCTTGTGTAAATGACTGTTTTTTATATCGGGGGTGGGTAATGAAGATTTGCAGAATTGTCCCATCTGCGATGCTAGTAGATGGAAAGACAAGAACACACTGGGGAAGAAAGTTCCTAACAAGGTGTTGCGTTATTTTCCTATCATTCCTAGACTACAACGTTTGTACAAGTCTAAACACACTGCAAAACATATGACTTGGCATGCTTCTGGGCAGTCTACGGAGGACGGTAAGATGCAACACCCGGTTGATGGTCAATTATGGAAGAAATTTGACATTAAGTATTCTAAAGAATTTTCCTATGAAAAAAGAAACATCCGATTAGGGTTGGCTGCTGATGGTTTCAATCCGTACGGCAACCTTAGTCAGTCTTACAGCATGTGGCCGGTCATATTAACAACATACAATACGCCTCCCTGGATATGTATGAGAGAAACTTCTCTTATGTTGACGTTGTTAATTCCGGGCCTTAAATCACCTGGGAAGGACATAGATATTTACTTGAGGCCTTTGATTGAAGACCTAAAGATTCTATGGAAAGATGGAGTCATGACTAGGGATGCTGCCACTGGCATTGAATTCTGTATGAGAGCAGCGCTGTTATGGACTATCAATGACTTTCCCGCTCGAAGTAGTTTGTCTGGGTGGAGTGGGCAAGGTTACTTGTCTTGTCCGACATGTAATATAGACACTCCATCTACTCGCGTGTTAGGCAAAACCGCTTATGTTGGTCACAGAAGATTCTTAAAAACGACCAATAAATGGCGGAAAAATAAACGGGCATTCTATACTCGGGTCGATGATCATAGAAAACCTCCTAGAAAACTTACCAGTGATTTCATCTTGAATCAACTTAGTAGATTGCCTAAACGTATCCCGGGGAAACATCCAAGCTTTGGGGGTGCGAAGAAAAAACGTGATCCTGTTCGCGAATTGAATTGGACCAAAGTATCCATTTTCTACGAGCTAAAGTATTGGTCTTTTCTTACACTAAAACACAATTTAGATGTCATGCATATCGAAAAAAATGTGTGTGAGAGTGTGTTGGGTACTTTGTTAATGAATGACAAATCAAAAGACACCAACAAGGCAAGACAAGACTTAGAAAATTTGCAAATTCGTGAAGAGTTGTGGCTCGTCAACAAAGGAAACGGGAAGTGCTCTAAGCCTCATCCCACGTACTCTTTCACAGCTGAAGAAAGAAAACAATTTTGTCAATTCATCAAAGGTACACGTTTTATTTCTAAATTTATTTTCTCCAATTCTATTCGCGTATCCATTTCGATGACTTACTCTAATATCATTATTTTTTTGTCAATTCATCAAAGGTGTGAAACTACCTGATGGGTTCGGATCTAACTTCAAGCATATAGTGACCGACAATGATAGCAACATAACAGGCTTGAAGGCTCATGACTGTCACATAATGATGCAGCGGTTGCTTCCTGTTGGACTTCAAAATTACTTGAAGGACCAAAACACCGCAACACCAATAATCGAGCTTTGTTCATTCTTCAAACAAATATGCGCTCGAACTTTGATGGTGGATGACATGTTGAAAGCCAAAGAACAACTCATCAATATTTTGTGCAGTTTCGAGCAAATTTATCCTCCTGCTTTTTTTGACATAATGATTCACTTGGTTATTCATCTACCCGAAGAGGCTATTGAAGGCGGGCCTGTTTACATGAGGTGGATGTATCCATTTGAAAGATACATGAAAAACCTCTAGAATTATGTTAGAAATAAAGCTAAGCCCGAAGGTTCAATAGCAGAGGGTTATATTGCTGATGAAGCATTAACTTTCTGTTCGCATTATTTTCGGGGTGTTGAGACGAGATTTAATCGTCCTGATCGGAATGAGGATGGTCCAAGCCCAACAAGTCAATTTCAGGTGTTTCGATCAATCTGTAAACTGAATGGCAAGAAATCATTGATCCGGGTTCAACCAGACACAATGAAGAAAGTAGTATGGTATGTACTACACAACAGTCATGAAATCGACCCGTACATGAACGAGTACGAGAGGTACGCGTTTTATTTCAAAATGTGCTTTACGTAAGTTATTATTCGACGACTTATTTTAATATCATGAACATTTACAGGGCATTTCCTGGCAATGATATACAAGAAGGATTTCCTCGCTAGTTTGAGAGCAAGGTAGACTTATTGTATGTATTACCCTGTAAAAATAACGACTATTACTCATCTATATCTATTCTTAACTTTTTCATAGATTCGTGAATTAAAAGTAAAGAATGACCCAAGTTGTACTTCCGAGTTATTCGCTTTGGCTTGTGGACCAACATCGACTGCAGTCTCAGTCGACTCTTGCGTAGTCAACGGTGTGAAGTTTATCGTACACGACCTTGATTTACGTCGTTCAACTCAAAACAGCGGAATTTCAACTCCTAATCCTAGCAGAGGAATGTATTATGGCCAGCTTGAAGAAATTCTCGAGTTTTTGTATATTCCGTTCAAGGTTGTGCTGTTCAAAGTCAAATGGTTCGACACTAATAACGAGGGTCGCATAAACCGTTGTACATATAGAAATAACATTACACAAATTATGACAGACCGTGCATCGTTTCAAAATGAACCATACATTCTTGCAACACAAGCAACACAAGTCTTTTACCTTGATTTCCCGGGTAAACGTGGTAGTTGGAAGGCCGTCCAAGATTCTTATCATCGAAAGATTTGGAACCCGGATATCATCATGGTAGAATACAATCAAGATGTTGTACATGACAACAACTCATCACATGTCACACTCTCTGCTGAGTTGGAAAAGTTGAATTATAGCACCATAGATATAGATGTCCAGCCAGCGGAAGTTGAGGCACCACCAGCACCAATTATCACTGATGTCGACGACGAAGATGATATTGATTATGATGACCACATTCCTCATGATTTAGCATCTAATCATGAAGACCACGTCGATGGTGAAGATGAAGCTGACACTAATAATGATGATTTTTATCTTAGTGATGTAGGAGATTGATCTCAAATTGTAATTTGTTAAACGACACTTATTTGAATGAAATTGTTATCGAGTTGTTAAATGTGTTTATTTATTTAATTAATTAATTATTATTATCTTTTTTGGTATATATTGTTATTTATTTGAATGTGTGTATATATATGCGTATATGTGTTTCTTAACTAATTTCTATGTTCTTGTACAGATGGCGGATGTCATAGCTACGAGTCATGGTGGTGATGGAGGTCATGAGCCACCCCACATTCCCAGGAGGATAGGCAGCAACTGCGAGCGTAAGAATTTCTCCATTATTTTAATTAAACTTGATCATTATTTGAAATTGCTAAGTTGTTATTTTATGTCAACATCACTTTAATTTGATTACTTGCAGGCTCTAATTCAAGAGCTCCCAGGCCTACGAAGCCTGGGTCGAAAATAGGGAAAGGCGGGAAGGTGGTTCGCGGCCCCAACAAGAACACAGCCTTACACTCCATGAGAGAGAACACAGGGCGCCCGGTCTCGATTAAATTCAGAAGGAACGCCAAAGGCATGTGGCAGCTTGTAGGCCTTCACGCTTCATGGTTCTCGAACTTTGTGGGGGACTTGATACGGGAAACCATTCCAGTGTATCACAATTCGTGGGATAAAGTTCCAGAGGATAAGAAGGTACACGTGGATAACCGGCTCAACGTAAGTTTTTTTTTTTTTTTTTTTTTTTTTTTTTTTTTTTTTTATTATTATTATTTTTTTATCTTTTTTTTTTTTTTAATTATTGTGTTTATTTATTTAAATTTGTCTCTTTATTTAAGTTTGTATATTTATTTTAATTATATTATATTGCAGCATTTCTTTGATCTCGCCCCCCACCTTGCCGGTCCAAATGGAGTCGAGATTGCCGCTAGTATCGAAGCTTACCTGAAAAAGATATACAATGACAACAAGTACAAGCACAAGAAGAAAAATTTTACACTGGCAGGTGGGGTCGAGAAACTGGGCGATATCAAGACAAAGCGTCCCGAGAACATGCCGGTAGACGAATGGGAGAGGCAGGTAAATTTCTGGATCGACACATACTTTAATTTGTTATTATTATTATTATTATTATTATTATATATTATTATTATTATTATTATTATTATTATTATTATTAATAATAATAATAATAATAATAATAATAATAATAATAATAATAATATTTCATTTATATAATAGTTTTTATTATTTATAATAAGCAGATTGATCACTGGAGCGACCCTAAGAAGTTGAAGATAGGGGAGATCAAAAGCCAAAACAGGAGCAAAATGAAGACTGCCACCCGTCATGGATCACATTCCCTGGCTGTCATAGCTGATAACTTTGTAAGACACTTTTTAATCATTTTATTTATATATATATAGTATTGGGTGAGTATTGATTGATTTTATTTATAAACAGTTGAGCTCCCCCGACCCCGACACCCAGGATACTCGAGATCATATCGACTTGTACAGACATACCCATACCAGAGGGGAGGTCTGGGAGTCTGAGGAGGCCGAATCTAGATACGTAAGTATAATTTATTTCCAAAAACTCACCAACATTAATGCAATATAATAAATCACGACTTATATATTACTTTTCTTGTTTTTTTGTAACTAAACAGAATGAGATGATTCGGCTGCGGTCAGAGAGCACCTCCTCTGGGACGCGTATGTCGGATACGGAGATCCTGAGCCAGGTGATCGGTGGCAAGCAGAGGGGGCATATTCCTGGCATAGGTCCAGTTTTACCCGGAGGTGGTCACAGGACGACTCTTAGCTCCTCACGAGCTCGTGAGGAAGCCTCCTCGTCCTCATTGCGCGAGACCGTGGCGCAGCAGGGGAACACGCTGCAGATGATTCTGGATTGGGCGAGGAGACAGCCGGGCTTTCCTGGGGAGCTAGCAGCGGGATTGCCGGGGACATCAGGATCCCAGAATGCATCGCCGGGTGAGTCTAGACCTGCAGGGGAGGGTAGTCAGGGAGCTGGGGGTAGTGGGGGTAATGGGGATGGTGGGGAGAATGGGGATTAGTTTATGGGTCGGATGAGACACTTTATATTTGTTTTGGTTTATTGGACATAGTTGTGTATATTTAGATGGATTATTATGTGTTAGGATTCTCAACTAACTTGTTCCTCGCTAGCTTATGTATAGTTTTGTAGAATATCATGTGGATCACGGTTTTTGAACCGTTTTTGGCGAATTTGGATCCATATGATTATGTTTAGCGAATTTGGATTGTTTAGCGAAGTTGGATTAATATTATTTTTAGCGAATTTTGTTTGAATTTGGTGTTGTTGTATTTAGCGAATTTGGTTTTAATTTGGTGTTGTTGGCGAGTTTGTTGTTTTGGCGAACTTGGTGAAATGGGTAACAGCAGGATTGTGTAATATATGCTGCATTGGAGAGGTTTTTTCTGCACCCATTACGGAAAAAACCTGGAATTACCCATTTTGCAGCAATTTGCTGCAAAATGGGTCAGTCACTTTTGGCGGGGACATGTCCCCGCCAAAAGTAAAAAAGATTTATATTAAAATGGTTTTCGGCGGGGACACGTCCCTGTCAAAAGTAAAAAGGATTTATATTAAAATGGTTTTCGGCGGGGACTTGTCCCCGTTAAAAGTCTATAATTAAATTAATTAATCAGTTGGTTAATTAACTTTTTATTTAATTATATAGCTTTTGGCGGGGACATGTCCCCGCCGAAAAGTATTGACACGCTGGACACCCTTTGACCACCCAGAAACCAGTGGGACCCACGTGTCGCCGCGGAAAGTGTGTAAAAGTCACCGCGGAATGTATCAGCGACGGTCCAGCCGCGGCGGCGTTTCTGCGGTGACATGTCCCCGCCGGAAGATTACTTGCGGGGACATATCCCCGCCGAAAGGTAAAAAAAGTCCCAGCCGAAAGTGTCGAATGTTGTAGTGTATTTTGCTGGTGCCAAATATAAACTTTTGGTGTAGTGGCAATACTAACCGAAAAGTCGTTAGAGATCCCATTTCTATCCCTCCAAATAAGTATATCAGAATTGTTGCAGTTAAGTGTAGGAACAAAAATATTAGGGAATTTCGTACCCCACTCTACAGGCTAAGTCCATGCATCATTAGCTATAGTATCCACAACTTTCGTGTTCATAAGGAAACCAGAATTATTAATTTGCCTAGCTGAAAGAGCATTCATTAAAGGACTATTATCACACCAATTATCAAACCAAGCCGAGGCACTAAGACCATTACATAATTTATACCAAAAAAACCTTCGGACCAAAGGACGAAATTGAATTAACTTCCGCCACCTCCAAGTCATGCTACCTCGAGGAGGAACATCCCAAAAATTCCGACCTCTTAATTTACTTTTGTAAATCCATTTGACCCAAAGCGTTTCCTTTAAAGAAATGATACTCCAAATATGAGATGTAATCAATACCACATTAAAGAGATCAAGCCTACGAATACCAAGCCCACCTTCCGCTTTGGGGAGACACACCTATATTCCCAAGAAACTTTAGCCTTAACTCGACGCATTTCACCTTGACACCAAATAAAACCCCTCATAATCTGCTCAATGTCCAAGATAATACGAGAAGGTAAAATAAAAACCAAAGACCAATAGGCATGTATAAAGGAAATTACATATTGCACAAGCTGAAGCCTTCCGGCAAAAGAAAAAGACTTATTTTTCCAATCAGAAACCCACTTTTGAACCTTCTCTACAAGCTCCTTACAATCTCTACAGACAAGCTGCGTAGAGACTAAATGAACTCCAAGGTACTTAATCGGAAGGATACTTTCTTCAAAAGGTAAAACATTACGAATAGTAAGCTTCACATGATTAAGAACATTACAAAAATAATTCGTGATCTTGAGGAGACTAGGAAACAAACCTAAGACATTTTTAAATTCTTCAAGAGCCTCTATAATCACACGAGCTGAATTAACATCACCATGCGCATAAAGGAAAAAGTCATCCGCAAAACATAGGTTAATAATATCAAGATCAGCACAATGATGATGAAACGCGAAATGATCATCATTAAGAACTTTACGTTGTAGGATCGGAGTTAAAATCTCCATTACAAGAGTAAATAAATAACAAGATAATGGATCACATTGCTTCAAAACTCGTTTCCCTTTAAAGTGCCTATGTAACACCCCATTAATACATAAAGAGAATGAGGTGCTGATAACACATTCCATAATCCACATAATCATTCAAGAATGAAACCTGAACCCACTAAGAATCTCCTTAAGAAAACCCCAATCAATTGTATCATAAGCTTTCTAAATATTGACCTTGAACGCACATCTTAGAGGGCCTCTATCGAAATGGTAACTATGCATAAGCTCTCGTGTCAAAAGAATATTATTTGTAATACGTCTACCCGGAACAAAAGGTGATTGATTTATACTAATCAACTCCATAAGACTTTAATACGGTTAAAGATGATATTACTAATGCATTTAAACACCACCTTACAAAGAGAAATAGGTCTAAAGACATTAACACGAGTAGGAGAAGTAACCTTAGGAATAAGAGCAATTATCATATGATTGATCTCTTTGAGAAGTTTACCACTTACAAAGAACTCCCTAACGCATTGATAACATTGGGCCCCACAATAGCGCATGCACTTTTGAAGAACAAAGCTGAATATCCATCAGGCCCTGACGATTTATCATCACCCACAGAAAAACTAGCACTCTTAATTTCACTATCTGATATGTCTCGAACCATATGATCAGCTTTATCATTAGATAATCTGTTAGAAAACAAATTATGGGAGTCTAAAGAGTTGACCTCACCTGCTTGGCCTAGAAACGTGACATAGTGAGAAACAAAAGCAGAAGAAACCGCATCTCCATCTACCATGACACCATTCATATCAGCCACCACATCAATACGCCTCCTAGCCACACGACTTTTAACCGCTTTATGAAAATAAGTTGAGTTAGAATCTCCAACTCGAAGCCAATTCACCTTGGCCTTTTGTTTTAGAAAAACTTCCTCCACTAAGAATAGGATTCGACGGGTCTTTGTCAAGCGCTTTTTGAACCTCATCTAGCTCAACTTGAAGCCTTTTAACTCTGTCGTGAAGATTCCCATGATCGTACAAAAGCCTCCTTAACGGATTTTTCAACGCCTTAGATTTCTTCACAACTCGAAACATATTTTACCCCTCGACATCCATGTTCCAAGAATCAACTACCACGTCTTTAAACTTATCATTGTGAATAAAATGGTTCGAAAATTAAATACTTTAGGCTTAAATTTTGACACCATAGGAATTTTAAGAACAGCTGGAGAATGATCAGATATACGATATGGTTGAAATAAAGCACATGCACCAACAAATGTTTCAAAAAAATTCAAATTCGCCATAATACGATCAATCTTCTTAAGCATACCATGATCTCCATTCGGTTTTTGGTTCCACGTAAAATGTAATCCCGATTTATTCACATCCGAGACTTCTATGTCATCCACGCTCTTTAAACTCCGTCAACAATTATGTGCATAAATAAACAAGCACATAAGCACCTTTTTATCAGCCCTAAAACACTTTGGTATGCATAACTTGGGCCGTTTCAGCAACGATCATAACATCAACATCATCACGATTCCACCCCAAGATAATACGAGACCCCTTTGTACACAAATTCCCATTTGAAGTCCAATTCCAATTCCAAAAACATGCGAACATAGCATATCAAGACGAGAACTAGCAACGTGAGACTCCATATTGGATATTAAACCAAATATAGTCTAGTATAGGGGTCTTGGTGTCATTATCTAAAGTTGTATTTAAGTTTAATATGTATTTAGAAAGTATAGATTAGTATGAGGGTGCATTGTGACAAGAACAAAGATGGTAACCTCTATCAAAAGGAATCGACACCTCCAGGAGGACATACCAATTCAGAAAGAGGCGCCAATCAAGATTCATCAAAAGGTCATGACTTTTCCTTGAAGAGTTATGATGGTTAGAAGGTGTCTATTAGATTAGTATAAATAGGGTTCATGTATCTCATTGTAATAATCAACAAAACAACAACAATTACAGCAATAAAATTATAGTTCTTGTTTATTACTTGTTCTTCAAATTCAGTTCTTTATAGACCAACAGTGGCATCAGAGCGGTTTTTCGATTCGGGGAAGTAGAAAATTCGATCAGAAAGGAATCATCTTTAACAGAAAGAGAGAGATCAAAGGGTTTGATTCGGTTAATTCTTGGTTGTTGCTGTGCGAAGGAAAAACAGGGGAAGAAAAACAGTTTGTTTAATCAAGGAACAGAATCACATATACGTTTTATTTCTTATGATTTTTCAATTTACAATTGCAATTAAGAAAAAAAGGGGAACATAGTTGTTTTGTTCAAGGATTAGAATAGTAGTTTTTTGATTTGTTAGACAACCGAAAAATCGCGTATCGTTTCTTAGGAAATTGAAATAATTGTTTTGGGTTTGTCTTACAACCGGGAAAACTATTCTTGGATTAGGAACAATAGTTTTTTGTGGTGAAAAACAGGGAATTGTTTCAGGAGGATTTAAAAACAATAGTTTTTGATTGAAAACAGGATATTGTTTTTAGTATTTAAACAACAGGCTTTGTGGTGAAACAGGGAGTTGTTTTGGTTTTGTGGTGAAACCAGGGATTTGGTTTTTGTGAGAGACCAGGGTACTTTGGCGAAAGCAATAGGTCTTTTATAGAAACCAGGAGGATTAAGGATAGTTTTTTAATAGGGAACCAGGATACTATTCTTGGAGGATACAGTAGGTAAACCATTGGTTAACCAGGGTGCTGTAGGTGTTAGAACAAATTGGTTAAGGAAAACCAGGGTATTGTTCAGGATAGTTGGTTTAGGACTAAAACCAGGATTAGTGGTTTGGAAAAACCCGAGTAGAAAGTAAAATTTTCAATCAGATCAATATTGAAAAAGGAAGGAAGAAAAAGAAAATGGAAGGCGACGGATCCAAGAAAAATAAGAACGAACTTACGATGGATAGTGGAACATCAATGACGTTCCAATGCCCGGTTCTCAATTCAACGAATTACACGATTTGGGCAGTAAAAATTAAAGCAATTTTTAATGTCCATGGAATTTGGGAAGCGGTTGAACCAACGCAAGGAACTGAAGTCGATCAGAAGAAGGATAACTCGGCAATTGCAATGCTATATCAAGCAATTCCAGAAAGTATGGTATTGCAAGTTGCTAACCTTAATTCGACAAAGGAGATTTGAGATGCATTGAAGATTCGACATGTTGGAGTTGATAGAGTTAAGGAGGCGCGCGTTCAAACACTAGAGTTGGAGTTTGAACATTGAAGATGAAAGACAATGAGTCGCTAGATGTGTATGCCGGGAAGATTAGTGAGATTGCAACACAAGCAAGCAGTTTGGGGCATACGGTGGACGATAAAAGGCTGGTTAGGAAACTCTTAAGTTCAGTACCAGAGAAGTTTATGTAGATTGTTGCAGCAATAGAGCAGTTTGCAGATCTTAATACGATGCCATTTCAAGAAGCCATTGGGAGATTAAAAGCTTTCGAAGAACGGACGAAAAAGGCAGTCAAAGAAGAAGATGGGTCCAGTAGACTACTTTTCAGCAAAGTAGATGAAAAGGAGAAGACCAAGGAACACAAGTGTGAACGTTGCGGTCATGAGAATTCAAGTCAAGGAAGACCAGGACGTGGCCGAGAAAAGAATTGGAAACCATGGAAGAAAAAAGATGGTGATCAAGACAAGAGTCAGATAAGATGTTACAAGTGCAAAGAACTTGGACACTACAAAGGCGAATGTCCAAAGATGGAGACGGAGGCAAACCTGATCAAGTACGAGGATGAAGACATGATGGTGCTGTGATCAGATATGGAAGAAAATTGAAGACGTCGCTTAGACTATATTTAGTTTAGGGGGGAGTATTTGATATTAAACCAAATATAGTCTAGTATAGGGGTCTTGGTGTCATTATCTAAAGTTGTATTTAAGTTTAATATGTATTTAGAAAGTATAGATTAGTATGAGGGTGCATTGTGACAAGAACAAAGATGGTAACCTCTATCAAAAGGAATCGACACCTCCAGGAGGACATACCGATTCAGAAAGAGGCGCCAATCAAGATTCATCAAAAGGTCATGACTTTTCCTTGAAGAGTTATGATGGTTAGAAGGTGTCTATTAGATTAGTATAAATAGGGTTCATGTATCTCATTGTAATAATCAACAAAACAACAACAATTACAGCAATAAAATTATAGTTCTTGTTTATTAATTGTTCTTCAAATTAAGTTCTTTATAGACCAACACTCCAAAATAGCAAATATATACAAAACGATTTTCTGAAAAATAAAGATAATATGTTGAACTCCAAGCCAAAATAATCAAATTCAATGTTCATTAACTCTGATGTTGCATTTTGCAAATTTACAATTATTGTTGGGAGCTACTATATGGACGGGGTCTACTTTGACCCGTCCATAGCTGCTACTCTCTTTTTCTGCTGCTGTCCCCACGCTGCTGTCCCCACCCACTTTTTCTGCTGCTGTCCCCACCCACTTGTCAGTCGAGTGCACCCAATTGTTATCAATATTTGTGATCAATATTTGCTGCTGTCCCCACCCAATTGTTATTATTAAGTGTACCTTTTTTTTGTTTTTTTTTGTTTTTTTTTGTTTTTTTTTATTTTGTTTTGTGGTACCAAAGCATTTAATTCTCATGGGTTAGAAAAAGTAAATATTTACTTTTGCATTTAATTTTTGTCATGTACCTCTTTTTTTCGACAAAAAGAAAAATTATTTAAAAAAAAATTATTTCGAAAAAAAAAATAATTTTTCGAAAAAAAAAATAATTTTTCTAAAAAAATTTAGATTTCGAAAAAAAATTAATTTCGAAAAAAATTAATTTCAAAAACAAATTTAATTTCGAAAAAAAAAATTAATTTAAAAAAAAATTTAATTTCGAAAAAAAATTTATAAAAAAATTAATTTCGAAAAAAAAATAATTTTTCTAAAAAATTTAGATTTCGAAAAAAAATTAATTTCGAAAAAAATTAATTTTTTTTTTCGAAATTAATTTTTTTTTTAAATTAATTGGCAAGAATAAAGACGCTGGAGATGGAGTTAGAATTGGCAAGGAATCCTGAGGATCACGCTTGTCAGTCGAGTGCAAGGCTTCATGATCTTTTAAATGAAATGAATAATCTTCATATGTCGTAGATGTTGTTGTTTTTAAATAATGTGTTGACGTTGTCGTTCAATTTAATAATAAAAGTTGTTGTTGTAGTTATTTAATGTAGCAATATTTAACATGCTATTATACAAAAAAATAATTATACAAAACATTATACATATACAAAACATTATTAAACACAAATATACAAAACATTATACATATACAATACATTATTATATATTTCTAAAAAAAAAAAAAAAAAAAAAAAAAAAAAAAAAAAAAAAAAGACAAAAGCTGACATGCAAGTACAAATTCTATTTAAAAACAAAAAAAAAACAAAAAAAAAAAAAAAATAATAAAAAAAAAAAAAAGACAAAATCTGACATGAACAGTAAAAGTCAAAATAGCCAAATAGCCACCGTCTATCTAAAAAAATAGCCACCGTCGATATAACACGGCCCTTTTGCAAATTTACAATTATTGTTGTCCATTTCTCTCTCGATTAGTGAAGAAAAAGTTTATTGTATGTCAGGAGTGGAGGGGATAAGGTGGCTAGGCCCCCCAAACTAGCCCAAAAAGTCCATAGTTGTATAGCCCAAAAACCCATTTGTTTTAGAAATGAGACATACTATACAAACATCCCCTATGGTCAACTGCACAAACCCGCGAAGCAGACAGTATAACAATCTGATGCATGCAATGATTGCATACACCCCCTATATGAGGTGTCAGGATAGCCTGCCCCTTTAAAAATACCATTTGCTGGCCCCTCCCAATCCAGTGATATGGTTCAATTTTATTTGTTATTTGCATAGGATAAAGAAGAGAAAAGTCAGCGACCTAACCATTAATGTCATTCTTTCAATAACTAAACGAATCAATCAAAATCTAATAAGGTATTCAATGCTCTTTACTATTTAGTTTTCATTAATGATCAAAATTAGTTATTTGTGTTTGGAATCTTTCAGATAAATTTATTGAACGAGTGTTTTTCTTTCGTTGCTATTTGCTTGTATGCTTATTAGTTATTACTTGTTATTTGTTAAGTTCTAGTTTGTAGTTTTTTTTTACCAAATTCCAAATTGTCAAAACTCAAAATTCTAATAAAGAAGTAAAGAACTACTGGACGAGTATCAGTAGTATGTATGCATGTATGTACCCACACAAAAGAGAATAATTTGAATAAGATCAACTGATCAAGGTTATGCAATACCAATACTCGAAGCCTTAAAACCCGGTTCAAAATTTTATTTGATAATTTTCGACAAACCAAGATAACTAATCAACAATGATACACAAGAAGAGCAAGATAGTGTACGATGAAATTATATTTCACTCTCTAATCCGTGATTAAAGATATCAGCAAACGCTTCCATTTGCATATTTGGAAAACACAATCCAATTTCAAAATCTTGTGTTGATTCTTTGCTTGCATTTATAGCAACCGAACCGTTATAATCAATCGAAATAGTCTCGTACTTTTGCGGGTTCCCCCATCCAAAATCTATATCATAGAAGTTGAGCTTTGGTGTACCCGCAACACCAATCTTCCTTGCTGGAATCTTGAAACCCTCATCCCATCTCTCGGCATCTTTCAAGATTCCTTCCTTATTCTTTACCATTTTATTTATAGCCTCGCCAATTAGTTTAGCAGCGAACACAAATCCATTTTCACTCGACAAAACAACATTTTTTATGGTTGTGATACATGGTGCACCACAATTACCAAAGTAGGTTGATGGAATCGGTGGATCCATACGAGAGCGACAATTAACCGTGAGAATGAATTGTTCTAACGCGTCCCCGCCCTTTTTCTCTCCCATCTTCACTAGTGATTTAGCAATGCAACTCCATATATAACCACAAGTTACTGTAAAAGATGATATGTATTCCAATGTTGGGATTTGGGTTAGGACCCTTTTCTTTAACTGATTGATACTGGTTCGACTCAATATAAATGTTGCCCGAACTTTCTTAGTAGGCCCAACAAGGCTTGGAGGCTGATACAAAGTTTCAAGGCTTGTCTGCCTCACTTTGTTTTCATCTAGTTTTGGAATGTCAATCAATCTATCTAAAACCGGGGGTGATCCATTCATTACAAATGATTGATCTCCCCCCGATTTAGCAATTGAAGTCCACGCCTTCAAAAAACCAAGGCGTGTGCTAGCGTCACCTAGGCAATGATGATTTGTCATTCCAATAGAGATACCCGAGTCCCTAAAGTACGTCACTTGGACTGAAAAAACTGGAACTGTGACATAATCAGCCATTTTAACAACATTACCTAACGGAGGCACAAGTAGATAAAAATTTTCACATTTTCGAGGATGATTTCCTGTCAAATCATTAAAATCAAGTGAACATTCTGCAAAAGTAAGTGCAACATAATCACCTTCCACGTGTCTAATTTCCGGTTTTCTAATGACACCAAAATCATCAACATTAGGAAATACAAACAAATTGCTAGCGAATGGGAAAAAATGTTGTAGTGCGAGTGATAAAGAGTGTTTAAGATTTGGGACAACGGTTTCTAAGAAATGTGATTTAGAGTGCGGGAAGCGGTAGAAGAAAACATGATGGACCGGAGGGAAAGCTAGCCACGTAATGTCGAAAAAAGTAAGTGGCAATGAACGTTCACCAATGGTGCCTGGTGGTGAGGATATTCGAGAGTGTTCAAGAATTGTAACAATGGGATTGGAAGCCATTGAATAATTTGACAATGGAGATAGGTTGGATGTGGTTGTGTTAATGATCCTTGTCATATTTATGGACAAATATGGGGGTTAGAAGACAAGCATGGGAGTTATGTTTTGTCATTGAATGGTTGTTGGTGAAGGTTAGTTTTAGTTTCATGTGAAATAAATATTGGTGAATGTCAGTTTTGAATGGTTGGGGGTTCTATTTGTAAATGTTAAAATCTTGACTATGGACTGGTCATATGCCGATATTTTATGGTCGGACCTTGAAGTCAGTACTTTTTTTTATTTATTTATTTATTTTTTTTTATTTATTTTTTTTTTATTTAATAAAGGTTAGTGCAGTAATAGGTACAAAAACGTTTCCATATCATCTCATACTCATACACTCTGTTCCCGAGTATAAAACGTAAAGAAGAGAAATGAAGAGAGGAAACAAGAGAGAAAAGAAGAGGAGAGGAAAAAAATGATTTTTAATTTTGTGTTCCCTAGCTGGAGAGAAAAGAAAAGGCATGTAAGAAAAAATGGCTTTAAAACCTTATTCTCTCAAAATCATCCCAATTTGGGAAGAAGATTAGGAGAGAAGTTTTTTCATAATTTTCTCTCCTCTTCTCTTCTCTTCTCTCCAAAAAAAAACTTGAGAACATGATTTTTTTTCAATTTCCTCTCAACTTCTCTTCTATTCTCTCTAAATAAAAACTCGGGATCAGAGTCATAGTATATAAGTTCAACTCAATTAATCATTGATTAACACGTATTCAGCTTCAAAAGCAAACATGTGTCCAAACAAAACTCTCCAAATTCATTTAACCACCTTAACTTAGGGTCCGTTTGGCATACAGGTGGTTTAGAATTTGTATTTGTATTTTGATTTAAATTTGGTTTATAATTTAAATTTGAATTTGATTAAGAAAGAGAAAAAAAATATGAGATAAGAAAAAATAATATAAATAAATTAAGCAAATGATATTTTAATAATTAATGAAAGTGTTAAAAACAGATTTTTTATTTAAAATTGAAAAATAAAATTGTAATGTGTGGTTGAGATAACTAGAATCCCCACAAAATTATGTGATTAGTGACACTACTTTTCTAAATCCTGTATATATACTCTGGATTATCACATGCCCGATTTTGAGGGAGTTAATCTAAAGCTTCGGACACACCACTTGCAACCAAACACTTAACTTTTACTTTCATCCCCTAAACCCTATCCTTACCCCACAAACCCAAAGGACCCTTACAATGGCCTATGAACATTTTTAAAGCAATTTACATTTAACCAACTCAAATTAAATTGAAGTAAACTTTCATGACTACGAGGCCTTACGAACCCGTGCGATGCATCGGCTGTGTTTTTTGTTGAATATCTACGTGTTTTGTACGTAATGTTTATGCAGATGTTTATATACTTTTTATTAATGTTGCGTTAATGTTTGTAATACAAGTTTTATATAATCAGTTATATGTAATGTATTAGGTTGTTTATTCTTTTTTATTTTTTTGTTCAATAAGTTTGTAATTTGTGTTTGTTATCACGGGATGAAGATTGTTGGTGAAGTTTATAGCTTATTTTTCTGTTATTGGGATTTTTTTTTCTTTTTTTGTAGTATAAATTTTAAGTAATTAGTTATACATAATGTATTGGATTTGTTTTAGTTGTTTTGGGCTTAATGTTTCATAATCGACTATTGGTCTTAAATGGCCCATATTCCATACGAAGTAATTGGGCTTTGTTATGTCAATGTAGCTTATTAGTTTTTTAATCAAACCAAGTGTAATCTTTAGCACTTTCTAACAGCAAAAACACGCATTTCACATATCATCAATGATACAAAACTGAAAATTATTCATCTGGAAAGAAAGTATGGAATACACATAACTTGTTTTTGTAGTTAAGTAACCTATTCTTAATGTTGTAAAAGTTCAACCTGCATATTTATGTATCGTTCTCATTTGTAAACTCAATATATATTGAGTAGTATCTCTAAACAATCCATCCAAACCAACCAATGAGTCCCTGTTTAGGATCAATTTTTTCTACGTTCAATCATGAATAATCAAGGTAATATTATTATAACTTCTTTGTTATTTCTTGCTATGGGATTCAATCATGAATAACCAAGGTAATCTATAATTTTTTTTGTATGTGCCGCTTTATATATTTTACATACTACTTGTTTACTTTTCTGTTTTGTGTATTGTTTAATAAGATCATTTTTCAGGATATAAAAACTCGCTTTGAAATATATATATGTAGATCTATCATCGATCAACTTGCTAACTCTACTTGAATATATATCCACGAATACTAATTCATTATTATTAAGTTTTTTCCTTGTCACAAAATGATAAATATAATTGTGGGTAGTTAAATCTTTGCTTCTAACTATAAGTAAAAATCTAAAGCATAGATTGATCTTTCTTTGAACTCTTAATTAATGCAACCATTCTAATGGCTTCCTATGATCTTCCTTGTAGCCCGTCTTGAACGACCTTCTTGACCATTCGTTGTCGCCCGTCTTGAACGACCTTTTTGAGTGAGTTGCTTCTCCACACCAACAAAATGAAGCTAAGATGAAGTTTGAGCGGGGTACTTGACTCAGTAGATGTATTTCATTTGAATTAACTTTTTTGATTAGCAAAAGTATCTATACAAAATGCCGATGTGAATTTAGATCAACAAAGATTAGGTCTCACAAACATGTCGTTGAATTGTTAACATACTCGTATCGATATCATGACCAAAGTTTCATCGGACTTCTTACAACATCTAGCTCCAGTTTATATACGTTAAATGACATACTAAATTTCAGATAACAAATATCCATCTTTAACTCTTTTATATGTCACATTGAATACTATATCTGTGGTTAACAAAAACTAAAAAAACTATCATTTTCATCCAGTGGGGTTTGTCTATATATATAATTACTCGATCATAAAACCTTTTTACACTGATTATATATTATCGGAGATGGTTTACCCAGTTGTTATGAAGCAGCTTCTGGTATCCACTCTCCTCAGCAAATTTGCAGTCCTATTTCATCCAGCGGTTGCGACATGTGAATCGATCACTCATTTTCTTTGCACAAAATGTGTGATACAACATATAACTAATTTATACACATTCTTTACACACTTGTGGAAACTGTATAAACTTTTTTCAAGTTCTTCATACCTATAAATGTATAGACGTTTATGGCGTCTGCCATGCTGTCCGAGTGTTGTTGCAGGCTGTTTGTTTAGTGATCCATGGAGTGAGCCTATGGTGATATGGTTAGTGAGTTTATTATATTTGTCTTTGGTTCGTAAGCTACTTCTGGTGTTTCATTTTGAGTTGTGTGGCCTTTAGAATCTCGATAGTGTATCGGGAAATGTATTTATTGGATCACGCCATGAAAACCATCTATTTTAGATTCCACATTTAGAGCAAAAGGAAAAAGCTTACCAATTATGCAAAAGGAAAAAAAAATAAAAAAAATAAAAAAATAAAAAAAAACAATACCCGTTTCACCAAAACCAGCTTGAAAACTGCCAACCTTCTATGATTCTAATTGCCATCTTTCTTCAATGCAACTTGGTCCATTTTTAGGATTACTTGAGAACATGCTTCCTGATCTGCGCCATACTTTTCGACCTGAATAATGTAATTTGCTGCATTAAATGATTTTGTTAATACAAATAAACATTCAAAACGTTTATTTATATTTTAAGATCTTTCAATATTTTGTCGATAAAAAACGTAAAATCATTTTAACGAGATAAATAAATTACGTAATGCTTTGAGCCAACAGTTTACTAACTCATTTCATTAAACAAGTAAACCTTAAACATATCTAGTTAACAAGTTTACATGAAACCAAAACTATTTTATAAAAACACTTAAGTAACATTTGTTACTTACATTTTATAAATTACATGTTAAGAAAAAGCTAGTAAACACTTGGACTATCCATGGCCCAAAACCAAGTCCATAAACCATAAACCATGGAACTTGACCCATAACCCATGACCCATTGCATGACATCATGCATGACATCCATAATGGGTAAAACCCATGACCCATGACCTAAAGTCCATAACCCATAACCCAAAGTCCATGAACCATGACCCAAGATGTCTTTGACATCAGGCATGATATCATCTATCCATGGATCATAACCCATAACCCATAACCCAGTTTGTAACCCAAAATCCGGACTGGTTTACCCAGTTACCCGGATCCGTCGGTTTACACTAGCCGAATCCCTCTGGGAAGGGATCCGGTGGAACCGTGTGAACAGTAGGCAGTTTTGCCTATAGATAGTGAGTCATTTCTCTCATATCTCTCAACCCTTTTAGACATTACTTTTCTCTATGTTCTAATCTCTCTAACCTCAGATCCAAGGATCTTTCTATGTAGTCTCTCTTTGTGTTTCTCTAGGTTCCTTCCAAAAGGCGAGAACACAACCTCTCGAAGACGTGCAAGCTCGTGTTATGAGTTGCTTGGATTCTTCTCTTCCAAGATCACAGAAGTGAATCTTGTTCTTTCTTTCTTCCCAAAGGGTGTTGTAGATGTGTTGAGTTGATATGTGTAAAAGGACGTTGGATCCTTTAGTCGAGTTGTAATAGATGTGTTGGTTTTATCCGCCGTGCTAAGGACCCGATATCTAGCCTTGTACCGGATAAAGTGTAGGCGACGAAGGTTTGGTCTACCTTGTGTGAAAGACCCGGTATCTAGCCTTGTACCGCATAAATTGTAGGCCACGAAGGTCTGGTCTACCTTCTATGAAAGACCCGGTATCTAGCTTTGTACCAGATAAAGTGTAAGCGACGTTGTGAAGGTTTCTCCGTCCTGTGAAAGGAGTTTTTGTTGTGAAGTGATAACGAACTATCGAGTAGGCGACTCTCTATCTCCTAGTTTAGTTTATATGCTTTTATTTCTATCAATATCCAACACGTCAAAACTAGATTGACATAAGTCGATCTATAAGTTTTAATAAGTGATTTTAATCTGTAAAACTATTCAACCCCCCCCCCCCTTCTAGTTTTCTACATATTTGTTACATTTTCTTATCATTTCATAAAAGGATGAAATAAAGAAAGAGTAACAGCATATGATATTTACACTTTAGATAGAGGAGTTGGTGGCGTGACGGATGTTGCAGGTTTAGTGATGATACTCATCTTTCATGAACACCCTCCTCCAACATCACCTCAACTAGCTCAACCACCACCCAATCACCAACATTGTTCTTATTGTAAGGGAGTGGTGGAGAAAACATAAACAGGTTAAGATTTGTTATATTCAATATCGAAAGCCACAATTATATTAGATATATTCAGATTCTTACTTGGTCCATCATCTCCCCCTTCTTTCATGCTATAATCTGGAACTCGCGAATTCATAATCTCTATTAGTCTATCGCACTCTTCCCTGTTGAAAAATGTGAAAAGATATTCATGAGTACAAAGGGCAAATGAAAGAGCATAGAAAACCAAAACAGAAGACAAATATTAATAAAACAAACTGTATGAAACAATAAAAGCGGATAGGTAAAGATTTTTTTTACCTTGAATAGTGTTCGAGCGTAAGTAGTTGCTCGACCAAATACAATATCACTTTTTTCCAGAAGAACTGCCTTTATTCTAGTGCAATAACAATAACAATAACATGTTACATGAGATCGATGGTTTATTAAATTAGCATCATGATCGTAAGTCACAACAATGCATTCTCCTATTTTCAATCATTTATTAATAATTAAAACTTAGCTTATGATCATTAGTCAATACTACATAAAGTACTATGTAATTACCTGGTTAACTCAACACCCCCATCAGGAAGGTTTTCGTTATCTACCATATCATCTTATATACCACCTTTAAATGCAAAAGTAATTGATCAATAAATTGATAGTAGCTTAATTGCAAAGTTGATTGCTATTCTTCTATCATCTAACAACTACAATTAATTGTAAGTCTTAATAACTATATGGACACTTCGTATGCACCTCATTACTTGGATGAATGCATTTTCACTTTTCACATGATTATTTTCACTTCAAAATAGGTGTCATTAATACTCCCAAATAATTTTTTGAACTCAATCTTTAAATATGGAAGCTTTTATTCATACCGATATTTTTTGTTAAATATACCAAAATCATATAGTAATGATGAGTCATCCGTTTAATAATGTATTAATGATGATGTTTTTTATTTCTTTTTTGTCTTTTTTGTCCTTTTCTTTATTTTTTTTCTTTTTCCTTTTTGAAAGTGTTTTTTTTAGTGTTTATTTGTTATGTTTTTTATGTTATGTTATTTGTATTCGTCTAATGTGTTTTTATTTAATTAAACAACAACAACAATAACACGTTAACATTAACAAATTAAACAACTACAAAAACAACTGTTATTATTCAATTAAACAACAACATTAACACATTATTTAAAACAACAACACCTACTATACATGAAGATTATTTATCTCATCTAAATCATTTACTATGTTTGTCTTTGTCTAATCTCAGTATACAGGTGTAGTCGATCGTAATATAAAGTTGCCCATTCGGATGCATCGGCAACTCTGAACGCCCTCCATTGTGGGTGAATATTCGGAATTGGTGAATTTTCTTCTAGCGTCAGATGAATGAAGTGACCACAATCCTCACTCCCCACACGGGCAATCACAAGGAGGCCAGTTCCTTGGATTGGATTTGGAACAGAAAAAAGCGTAAAACACGTATGACTTTGTCGCTGGGATATAAATACAACAGGCCGGTTAATCACTGAAGCAATAACCAACCCCGTATTTGGCATACTCATCCAGTAGTCTTGCGGTGCAAATCCATTATGGAACCAGTCTACTGATCTCCGAAGATTGTCATAGTCTCTTTGCCACCACATACTTATGTAAAAGTCACGATTAATGTCTAACTCTTGCAATAACCACATTCAAACTTCGAGCCACCTTTCTTCGGTTTGACCAATACCGTGGGCAACGCACCGAAACCCACAATTTCCATCACCTTGCACATTATAAATACTTATGATGTATCGACGAAAAAGCTGTGAAATCTGCTGAATCAAATAGTCGCTCTCCTTATTTGTGTTAGAATTTATCGAAAGAATTTGAAAGTTAAAACATATAAATATAATTCTAAAAAATCACTTAATAATAAAAATTCAATAAAAATACATCTAAATATAATGATACCAAATACTACTAATAAAAACTCAACAAAACGTATATATACTCTATTGTTTATAGATATAATACCTGATCAGTGAAAAATTCTGATGTAGTCATAATAAATTCGTCAGCTTCCATTGAATGATTTTCGTAAAAAGCAAAAAACACTCCTGCAATAAAATATAAATAATAGTTAGATCGACATATGATAACAATAATTCGGAGTAGTTATAAATACTACAAAATCTAATTAAATAAAAGATAAAAAATAAGAAAAGGAAATCTCGATAGTCACATGCTTATTTTCTAAAACACCATGAGAGACCAAATACGAGAATAAAAGATGCTTAATTTTATGTGCTAAAAATTAAAATGAGCACTAGTCTGATATAGTTGTACCTAAACCATTGATTTCGGAGTAAAAAAAAAAGGCAATCCACACGCTAGTTTGATATATTCCCTCACTCATTTCTTTTCTTATCAACCCCCCCCCCCCCCCCAATTTTCTCTCCTCTCTCTCCCCTCATTTCTTATCAAACCCTAAACCAAAAAACGCCGCCGTCACCATTAAACCGCCACCACCGAGTGACACCGCCACTCCCACAAAAAAAAACACCACCAAACCCGCCATTAAAACCTTGTTGTGAAGTCGAATCCTGAAGCGGGAAGGATTTGTGGCGTGGGCGAATCCTGAAGCGGCGGATGATTCAATGTGGGAGGAAGAATCAGAAGACCAACAATCCGAAGAGGAAGAAGACGACTACGAAGACTCCAAAGACCATGTATCACCAATCATCAAAACCCCATCTTCAATAGACAACATAGATGCTAAACTAAAAGCCCTTAAACTCAAATACTCTAAAAACCAAACACCCCTTAATTATGTCAAACTTTATATCCATACAGGCGGCAACACGGCCCAGTCGAAATGGGTTTTATCCGAAAAAACTGCTTCTTTTCGCTTCGTAAAAGAACACGAAAACGATGAAGAAGAGGGTGATGAGGATTTGTGTTGGTTTTTGAAAGTTGGGTTGAGGGTTAAGGCTTTAGTTGATCAGCAGCTGCAGTTGAAGGGGGTTATGGATCAGTTACGTGTCGATTTCGTGGCGAATGGGGTTTACGCCATGAAATTTGGGAGTATCGAGGTGTATAAGGGGTTTATTGAAGAGTATGAGAAGTGTTTGTTTGAAAATACTTATGGGTTTGAGTGTAATGATGTTAATAAAGGGAAGGTTTACGGGAAGGATTTTGCAGAGGAGACTTTTGGGAAGAGTTCGGGGTTTAAGAAGTCGGTGAGGCAAAGTCATGATTTGAGGGAGGAGTTTGAGGAGACGGCGAGAGGTGGGAGTATTAAGAGTTTGGCGTTGGGTGCGTTGGATAATAGTTTTTTGGTAAGTGATTCTGGGATTCAAGTTGTTAAGAATTTTTGGTAAGTGATTATGGGATTCAAGGGGGAGACTAATATGTTGTTAATGAGTCCGATGACTCAAGGGAAGCCGCATACTAATGGTTTGCATCAGTTTGATATTGAGACAGGGAAAGTTGGTTTTGGTTATGGTTTGGATTTGGGTCGCGGTTAAACCGAATCAAATGGTTTCGATTTAGATTTGAGTCAAAATCAAATGGTTTCGGTGTGAGTCACAACCTTCTTGTTGACTCGAGCTTATTTTGAGCTTATTTGGTTTTGGTTCATGCGGCGGTGTTGAAGGCGGCGGAGAAAGGGGTGGTGGCGGTGGTGATGTTTACTGGTGGTGGCTGTATAGCGATGACAAAAATCACAGTCCTAACAGGAAAAGAAGGATTAGAGTTATACCTTTAGATTTTTGTATGAATTTTGGTACAGTATATCAGATTGTATGAATTTTATACCTTTATATGGAAAAGAAGGATTAGAGGTATATCAGATTGTATGAAAACTATGTTGACCATAATGCTAAAAACTATGTTGGACTTTTTGACCTGCTAAAAACTATGTTCGACTTTTTGACCACTTTTTGGTATATCTATACTACTTATAAAGACAAAACGGTCAAACTAAAAAAGTGAAAACTGAAATTTGGGTCAATCCCCAAAATGCCCTTGTAAAATTGATGGTGTTAATAAATGGGAAATGTTGATTGAATCTATTAACGGAATGTATCGAAAGATTAAAATAAAAGGGTTGTACACGGCTATTAACGGAATGTATTAAAGGAATATGGCTGGAACATTCAATTTGTACAAGGTGAGAAAATTCAAACTTTATGTGAAGTTGACCCAATTTCAATTTCAGTTTGAATATTTTTTTTTGGCTTCCACTACAAGTTTCGTGTATAGTTAACTTTACATAATCTGTGTTAATAACAAAATTTATTTAATAGTAGAAATCACCAATTTTTTTAGGTACTCTTTCATCCTCATTCTTTTATTTTTATTTTTTCTTTTTGCAGGTTTGTTCTTTCGTTGTTCATGAGCATCAATTTATAATGGTAACGCATACTAATCATCATGAATATTGCATGGAGGGTGCATGGACAAACATGTTATAGTAGCTATGAGACAATATTCTCTTTTATTTCTGTGACTCCTTATATGAACAAATTGTCATGTTTAATTCGTAGGTTTTGAAGATTAAGTTATTGGTTCTGAATATTAAATTGTTTGTTCCTTAACATGGATGTTTTATATTTTAAACTATATTATTGATTATAATCTTTTTTTTTACATATGTTTTTCATCGCCATACTATCTTATTAAGGGTTTTTTAATCGAATTGAAGTTGCTTCTTTGATTTCTGAAACCAGAAATATATTGGATGGAATTGGGAAAGAAGGAGATGCAATTCAAAGTCAGGTTTCTATAGCCTGTACCCATGATTACTCTTCTGGAATCACTTTAAAATACTTTAATAATGTTTGGTATGTGTTTTGGAGTATGGTAACATCCAAATTGACACATATTCATTTGCAAAGAAGTTTTTGCTATACTTCGATGATATGAATCGTTTCAAACCTTGCACAATAAGTGAATTGACATAATCGATCTATTCCTTATATGTTATTGGTATAAATGTTACTTTGTGCTTTCGGTTTATATATGTTACTTTGTGATTTCGGTTAGAATATATTTTTTCTTCTAATCATGTTCTTTTCAATATGTATACGAAGTTTCTTTATACTTTCTACACCTTTTAATATGCTTTCGATCAACGATATTTGGATGTATGAAAAAGATATTAAGGGGATCATATCTATGTGTAGTTTGCAAGGTACATTACATGTTTATATGTTTGATATAACATACACACTTTCTAAAAATGGGTTAATAGACAAATATGTTACCAAAGTTTGCCAAAATGTTCACCTAAGTTACTAAAGTTTAAAACGTTACAAATAGGTTACCAAAGTTGGTCTCTCGTTACATAAGTTATTGAACCTTTTAAATGATGACATGGCTTATTTTTAAGTACAAAACGATCCTTGTCGTTAGCAGGGTTTCACGGATTTAGTCCCTAAACCACTATGTTTTCATATGTTTTTACAACAAATAAAAGAAAAATGGTCAATATAGAAAAGTGAAAAGTCAAGCAATGTGAAATGTTGAAAACCTTAAATCTAAACAAATAAAGGAAACTATTGTAATTTTAATGCAAATAAACCAAAATACTTAAAAATGAGGAATTTGAAAGTGGTAAATTCGGTAATGAAAGGCTGTACATTAATGGCAATGATATGTTTCAAAATAAAACTATTAATACACATCGAAAACCGGATTGACCCGGGACACTTCAAACCCGACGGATTGACCCGGTTTAATTTAACTCATTTTTTAACCCAATTCGTCGGGTTGACCCGTTTTAAATTGTCCAATTTTTCGAACGGAAAGGTTCTACCGGTTGAACCACCCGGGTCGAACCGGGTTTCAAAACATTATGTTTGATCTCCAAATCCTCAAACTTTTATTATTTTTCGTTTATAACCCAAAAACTTTTTTTATCACTAAAACTATCTGCCGCTATAAATTTCCGTTGCTATGCACGGGTACTCGTCTAGTTTAGGTAAAGGAAGTTTCCTAACATTTCACAAATTTATTCCCTTTTTGCTCAAATTAAATTGAAGTAAAACTTGAGTAAAATGCAGAAATGGTCCCTGTGGTTTGCCCAAATTGCAGATTTAGTCCCTGTGGTTTCGAAAGTGCAGGCGGCCTCCCTGTGAGGAAACTTTGGTTCCGTTTTGGTCCCAGGACGTGCAATTTTTGAGCAAACCTCAGGGACCATTTTTGCAATTTTAGCAAACCACAGGGACCATTTTTGCAATTTTGAGCAAACCACAGGGACCAAAACGGAACCAAAGTTTCCCCACAGGGAGACCGCCTGCACTTTCGAAACCATAGGGACGAAATCTGCAATTTGGGCAAACCACAGGGACGATTCTTGCATTTTACTCCGTAAAACTTTCATGACAATCTCAATTTCCAATTAGACACCTCAATATATGGGTAAATGGGGTTTCCTAACATTCCACGTGTAATGTGAAAGCTTCCCAGTTAAATTATCCAATTTTCATTTCACAAATTTATTTCCTTTTCCCTCAAATTAAATTGAAGCGAAACTTTCATGATCATCGCCGTTACTCCAGCGAGGAAAACTCATGTGGAGGCAGTACGGTTTCCGGGAGAAAGCCATTAATAGTCCCCACTACGTCAACGTGGACCCGGTTCAGACAACATAGTCTGGGTATGTGGTGAATCAGGACCTGCCGATGAGGCGAGTGTGACTCCAACCCAAAAAAGTTGAAAGTCACCTTAAAAAAAAAAAAACTTTCATGATCATCTTAATTCCTAATTGGGCACCTCAATATCTGGATAAAGGGGGTTTCCTAACATTCCATGTGTAATGTGAAAGCTTCCAACTTAATACATGATTTTCATTTCACAAATGTATTCCTTTTTCCTTCAAATTAAATTAGAGTGAAACCTTTCATGACCATCTCAATTTCCAATTGAGCACCTCAATATATGAGTAAAAGGGGTTTCCTAACATTCCATGTGTAATGTGAAAGCTGGTCACTTAAATTATCTCATTTTCATTTCACAAATTTATTCTCTATTTCCTTAAATTAAATTGAAGCGAAACTTTCATGACCATCTCAATTTCAAATTGGGCACCTCAATATATGGGTAAAGGGTTTTTTTTTTTTTTTTTTTTTTTTTTTATTTTTTTATTTTTTAATATTCCATGTAAAATTCACATTTTCATTTCACAAATTTATTCTCTTTTCCACATTCATAATAAGTTAGGACGTAAAATCTCACACGCTTTAAAGTTTTACCACTAAGTCGCTTTTAGATGTTACCGCGTTTTAAAATTTTTGGTATGGTTTGCTTTATGTTCATTTTTCATATATATGACTTTTATAAATGTTTATAGTTTTAAACTTTCATAGATGAATTTGATCAGTCTATACGGAATTACAGTAACTTTTGAACTCGTGGCATTTAGCATTTAACATTTAGGAAGATATTTGTCGTATGAAAATAAGTCATTTGTTTGAGTACAATTTGTAGCATCTCAACCTTCTTAAAATAACTCACTTATTGCAAACGTAGTGGTGTGATTTGTTTTTTCAAAGCTTTTACCTCTTTATCGGCAAAAGAAGTGGCATATCTAAAGTGTTCGTCTGCATGGTAGAAGAATGTTTGTTTTTTGTGCTATCGAAGAATTTTTTTTTTTTTTTTTTTTTTTTTTTTTTTTCTAAATATTATTTTGTGATTCGAGAATATAAACCCTTTGGTCAAATGATACTAAAATGTTGAGTGTGAAATAAGCAATCACTTAAAATACGGAGTGTCAAAGATAAGTTTTTGTCCGTTTTATACGTTATCATCCGTTTTATACGTTTTTGTTCGTTTTCCGCGCTTTCGTCCCCTTTTTTACGTTTTCGTCTGTTTTTTTACGTTTTCGTCTCTTTTTCTACGTTGCCATCCGTTTTTTACGGTTTCTACGTTTTTTTACGTTTTCGCCCCCTTTTTTTACGTTTTCATCTGTCTTTTTACGTTTTCGTCTGTTTTTCTACGTTCTCATCCGTTTTTACGTTTTCGTCTGTTTTTTTACATTTTCGTCCGTTTTATTACGTTTTCCTTTTTTTTAAGTTTTCGTCTGTTTTTTTACGTTTTGATTTTTTTTTACGTTTTCGCCTATTTTTTTACGTTTTAGTCCGTGTTTTTTACATTTTCGTCAGTGTTTTTACGTTTTCGTATGTTTTATTATGTTTTCGTTCATTTTTTACGTTTTCGTCCATTTTCATATGATTTCGTAAGTATTTTTACGTTTTTCTACGTTATTGTACATTTCTTACGTAAGAAAACGGACGAAACAGATGAAAACATAAGAAAAAGGTCAAAAACGTAAAAAAAAAAAAGGGACGAAAACGTGTAAAAACCGGTCACAAACCTAAAAAATGGGCAAAAACGTAAAAAAAATGATCGAAAACGTAAAAAAACAGATGAAAACGTAAAAAAAGCGAACGAAAACGTAAAAAAATGATGAAAACGGACTAAAAGGTAAAAAAATAAACGAAAACGTAAAAAACAAACGAACACGTAAAAAAGATCAGAAACGTAAAAAAATGTACGAAAACGTAAAAAAAAATGTACGAAAACGTAAAAAAACAGACGAAAACGGACTGAACGTAAAAAAAAGACAAAAACGTAAATAACAGACGAAAACGTAAAAAAACGGGCGAAAACGTAAAAAAACGGTTGAAAATGTAAAATGGGGTCGAAAACATAAGAAAACGGACGAAAACGTAAGAAAACATAAAAAACAGACAAAAACGTAAAAAGAATGACCAAAATTAAAAAAATGGTCTAAAACGTAAAGAAAAGGACGAAAACGTAAAAAATGGTCGAAAATGTAAAAAAACGGTCGAAAACGTAAAAAAATGACGAAAACGTAAAAAAACAGACGAAAACGTAGAAAAACTGACGAAAACGGATATTGAGAAGGAGATGTAGGGTTTGTGAAAGAAGAGGTAAAAAGTGAAAGATAATGTCTGAAATTTAGAAGAGGAAAGAAGTGAAAAGAAGCACTTATGTCTGCAAAAAAAACAAACGTAAACCTCTGCCCTCTCGCAGACAAAAGAAATGAAAAGAAGAAAAAAGTGTTTATTGGGAAAAAACAAACGAGACATGACTAATGTTTTTACTTTGTTTACATGTCAAGTTGTTTCATGATGTATACTTTTTGTAGGTCGTTAATTTTTCCGTACATTATCGGATGAGAAAACTTAGGCGATGGACTCAACTACAGGTTACAGAAAAATACTTAAGATGATGTTAGTGAGGAATGCGTGATTTAAACTTGAACTATTTAAAAACATGTAACGTAATATAAAACATCATGTAACGCTAATTTGCGGTTTGTTCTATGCACAACCTGTGAACCAGGCACGTACCTAGTAAATAATGACATGATTATAACAAGCAAATGTGTGTTATTCAAAACTCCACGTGACAGGCTTGTAGTGTGTTAAGCAATTTCTTGCAACCGCTTCAAACAAATAAAGGGGGCCTGCCGGTTGAACTCAGTGAGGGTTCTCCCGGAAGACTTATGCATCGATCCTTCGGTTAGGCGAGACCGGACGGCTCTTTCAGGCCCTTCGTCCTTGTCCCGAGCTCCGAAGCATGCTGCATATATAAAGAACCCGTTAGAAGGTGGTCCCGAGGCCGAAGCCCCGGGGACCACCCTCCGACGGTCAAGTCAGAACCTCCGATGGAGAGGATTTAGTATCACTGTACATGTTGTGTGTGTGTGTGTGTAATATTATCAGATGTTATGTGAGAGAATGTAAGATAATAATAATGAGATAAAGGGGTAGTATTTATAGGGAGAGAAAAGGTGAGATAATATCCCTTAATATCCGGGCTAGGTGGCATAGTCTGGCGCTGCCACCTGGCCAAAGGATATCGCCACCTGTCCTAGTACTTACAGTGATATTAGCCGGATGGCTCCGCGTGCCCTTCGGTAGAGTGCCCTTCGGTATTTCCGGATGGCTCCGCGCCGTTCGGACGGATGGGCCGTCCGGACAAACATATGCGTCAACATGTCCCCCCAGTATTGCATTATCGGTTGAAGACCGATGATGTAATACTTAAAGAATGCCTTTGTGCCTTTCGGCACACGTCGCTCGGACACATATACCTGCGAGACTTAAATAATACCTTGGTTCCTTTCGGCATGCGTTGTTCGGACACATACACCAACAATAGTCAAAATGTTAAACGTTCAAATCAAGATAATACTTGCAAAACAGTCATATAACTTTAAAACAAGCATCGCAAACTATACTTTATTGAAGTGCAGAATTCATTCCATAGAATATATACAACAGCCAGCACAAAATCAACAATCTACCAGCAGTAAACCATGAAACCAAGGGCCTAAGCAGCGAAAACAAAACTAACCAACCAATCTTGTCTGCAAATTATCTAGAAGATGGGATTCGTTTTCTAGCCATATTCACCTATATCTTTCTCGTGTTTTGTAAGTTGTTTTAGCGCAACTACAGATTTTAGAGTATTGGTTTCTTTAACTTATGTATACATCGCACCGTGCTAAAGAGCATTACTACTGTTGTCAGTACTGTAGGGATTTAGAACAAAGATTTACAAACACACACTGTCAAAGAAGTTAAGGCTCAAAATCTCATCATAATAAGTATTCCAGTCACATGGCTCAAGTTTGCATTGCAAAATATATTTTACTCAAAGATAGTTGGTTCTTATTAAAACTTATACCTATTCTATGTAATTTAGCTACTTTAAGCGCCTGTGAATCAACGTTGTGATGCTCTACCTTCTAATAGTTGGTTGGTTATTAGTGTTACTATAGTTAATCTATTATTTCTTTATCTTAATTTTCACTTAAGCAATTGCGCAACACCCTACTCCACATCATCCAACGTCCTTAACACGAAGATGGCAGATTAAATTGATCCTCTTTAACAACAAACAATTTAATGATTTACATAGAATTTCCTTTCAGTAACAAAAATATCATGCCGACATGTAACACCAGTGTTGCATTGTTAGTAAAATACTGACGTAATACTTTAGAGAATACCTTATGGCCTTTCGGCCTGAATCATTCGGACCAGTGTTGTATTTGCCTCTCGGTGCGCGCCTTTCAGACATATACATTAACATGTCCCCCCAGTATAGTATTATTGACCTACGGTTAATGATGCTATACTTAAACATTGTTGAATCCGAAGCGAGACGTATTTTTCCCATCATCCCTTTGTTCCTGCATAAATAAAACATCGACCCCAAACGTATACCGAACACTTGTTTTTTATTACCGTCGCCGCTTGCGCAGCTCTGGAGGTACAAGCTGCCGTTCGGCCTACACTCGGGTTGTATGGTACCCCAAACGTATACCTTTCTGTCGTGATTGTATGGTACCCCTTTGAACATTGACCACAAAAATCTCCGGAGGGGGCCAGCCTCTCGGAGGGGTCACTTTGTACTTATGTTCAAAGTGTGATAAATGATTCAGCCTTTCCGTCAGGATTATGGCAACCCCTTCCCTTTTTGGGTATCAACCATCTTTGAACATTGACCACAAAATCTCCGGAGGGCGCGAACCTCTCGGAGGGGCCATTTTCTAATTATGTTCAGAAAACAATGAACATTGATCACTAATCTCCGGAGGGCACGAACCTCTCGGAGGGACCACTTTCTAATTATGTTCGAGATATTACAGGTGGTTCAGCCTTTCCGCCAGGATTATGGCAACCCCTTTTTGGGTATCAACCATCTTTGGACATTGACCACACACTCCCCGGAGGGCGTGAACCTCTCGGGGGGGCCATTTTCTAATTATGTCCAGAAACCAACCTCGAACACTGACTACGCCCGGATGTCGCGAGTCACCCGGACGAGCCACATTAAACTTATGTTCGGAAAACCAACCTCGAACACTGACTACGCCCGGATGTCGCGAGTCACCCGGACGAGCCACATTAAACTTATGTTCGGGCTATTTTGTAATTGCTGCACATGTGGAACCTCGTATAACCATCCCTGCAGAGTAAAACATGAAAGCTCTTTTTTCCTTTTCTCGTTAGATGTGACCAACAAAATATTCTCGTATATCAATACGGAATTTTAGATTAAAACCGAACCGTAGCGTAACCAATGGAGATTTTTAGCATGGCCCGGACGAGGTGTGACGTCCGGACGAAATCGTCGAAGTTTTCCACGATCGTTAGATCCGAAGCTTACTTTTCCTACGGAACAAAACTTGGAAGCTTTTGCTTTCTCCCGTTAAATATGATAAACAAAATATTTCTCGTGTCATTACCACATTCGGGTCACGACCGAACGTGACATAACCGATATCAATTTTCAAACATCAATACTAACGTGGAATAGAGGCGTTTAGATACGAGGCTCATACTATTATTTCATGCAGCCCGGCCCGATGCAAATTATTCGTGATCTAGCGTTATATCATAAAAGTCTTACACTTTTTGAGATATTATACGAATTGTTTACTTTTGATATATCATAACGTCTTACATCATCATTTTGAACTACTCACATAGGCAATATGTTTCGCTTTTAGCAAGTGAATATGAACATGGCATGGTATCATTAATTCGATCAATAAGCCGCATGTGCAAACATATATAAATGCGCAAATATGCATATACCATTCTCCCACTTATTTAAGAGCAAATAATATTGTCATATTTTGAGTCACAAATTATATCCAATCTACTCTGCATTTTTTTTCTTGCCATAGAACAATTATAATATCAGGAATCTTAATCCCATTTACCTTTATAAAGTCATATCTAGTGAGTTGAAAAATTAAAATCAAGCATATTTAGAATATAGCATAATAAAATGTACAAAGCCGTGGACGATGTAGTACTTCCACATATAACGCACAGTGATCGGTTTAAACAGATGTCTAAACAGATGTCGAAACACCCCCGCGACACGAAAAGATCATATAAAATTGATGGTCAATTTGTATCAGTCCTTTGTTTGAGTTAGTGAGCCAAAGTGGTAGAGTAGAATATACCAATAGCATCGATCTGAGTTTAATATCCACATACAAATCACAGAGCAACACATGTAAAATCAGGTCATATTCAAGACGCACGGTACATATACGATGTATCAACTGGATTGTTTGAACGCACATTCATCATAGCATCATAAATTGCAAATAATCATCTATATATTAATTAAACACTATCAACATTATTCAGTTCAAAAATTACAGAACAGTGCGTATCAAAACGGCTTCATAATAATGACATTCAAAATTGGTATAAACCTTTTAGCGCATAAGCGACAAGAATAACAATGATAAATGATGTAACGAACTATTTCATGTAAACAATCGCCTATGCATTAGTTAAAACATTATAAACATAATTCAATCAGAGGATTATCAAAGCAACACATATTCAAACAGCTTCATAATGACAACATTCAAATCGTACATCTATCCTTTAGAGTCTTTAAACAAGTATTAATAAAAGATGCTACTATAAACATCAATTACATCACATTGCAACAAAAATAACAGAGCAACATTTACAAAAATGTTCGCAGCTTAATAGTTTAAAAAGGTCCCATATCTAGAGCTTCTATCACGTGCAACAATGTTGGGTAGTAAGTGTGAATTAATAAATGTCATTGGCCATTTTACCTACCCACCACATATATCAATTTGTAGGCAGTAGCAGTAAAGAACAATTAAAGATTTTTGCTTGTACCTTAGCCATTGTAGCATGCGGGATGTTCCATTAAAACATCTCCCATTTCTGTTTTTTGCTACCCATCGGTATTGAGATAGCACAAGCTACCAACCCCTAACATCGTACCAGATTTTTGCTTGTACACAGAATGGTACGTACATTCGTACCAGAAGTAACCAACCCTTACAGTTGATCCGAGAGAATACATGGGATGAAACCCGTAACCAATATATACGAACGAGGCAGTCTTCCGAGGAGCATAGTATTTCTAAACGACTTGACCGAAGAGAATCATATCGAAGGACCTTTAGTAGATCCATACCGGAGGACATCAAAAGCGAACGTCCGCCGAACGAGACTGTGTTTGAATGAAGCAACACATCCGAACAGGCTATTACCTTCGAATCGACATGACCAAAGGAATATATGCCGAACGGCCCATAGTCGTCCGTCGTCCATGACGAGATATAACCAGAAGCCGTACCCAGTTCTCAAGCAGTAGCATCCGCGGCTACTGCAGAAGCTACACTGAGTCGAGTAAGGCACCCCCATAGCAGCCACATGCTCTCCCCACTGAACATGTTGAAGCTTAACCAACTTGATTTGCATAGCGAGCAACATCCCCATAATTTACACATAATTATACGCCACATATAATCTCATCAAGTACCTCCCGGTAATCAATAACACCAACGTATACAACGGCATCGAATTAATAATAAACACATAACCACCCCCTGCCAAAACCATATAAAAATACCCAAAAGCCGCGGCTAAAACCCACGAAAGCGATTCCATGCTAATGGCTATGACAAACAAAAAAGTGAAGACACAACCTCCACGAACACGAACCGCCAACCTTACAAACTTCAAACTCTAACAAATAACAGCAGCTGTAACCAAAGACCAGGATACGAAGTCCCACCTATGGTTCTACCGAAAGGGTACCAACGCATAGCGGAAATTCAGGCCGAACGTCCATAGACAGCGCATAACGAATATTCAGAACCAATGTCCAACCGCGAACGTCCACAACCGAATGTTCACAATCGAACGTTCACAGCCGAAAGTCCGTTCCGGACGGGGAGTGAGACCCATCATTCTTGACTCTTGGAATATTATGATCCTCCATTCTAAGTTCATCTTTTGTCTGGTGATTTTAGCCATCATCTCACAGAATAGATCCCACGAAACAGATCACGAGAAACCACAAAAAAGTCAATGCAAATGTTAATACATAGACTCTGATTAGCTCTAATAAAGACCATAATTGCCTGTGGCCGAAGGTTGACCCGATTCAATATTTATAAAAAGAGAACATGCCAAATTTGATACCACAGCTTTAGAATGGTCAATCAAGTTTTTGCATGTTTCATCATTTTCAAGTACATCTTTCAAAGTTAAAACAATCTAAGCCCAAAACAAGTGTAGACAGTAAGTTTTCAATACATTGTAATTCTTTGCCATAACTAACATTATTTCACAGGTTCAGCATTCAATATTAACCCCTTGACACCAGTCACAACTGGATGTCAATCATACATATCAAAATGTAACATTATTCACAAAACAAATTCCAATACATATAAAGTCAAAGGCAAACTTTCAATAGCCCCCACATATATCCACTTACCAAAACTACAAAAATGCATGTACAGATCTCAAATAACTTTTAAACGTCAAGTTTGGTCGAGCCCTACAATAATTCATCATCCTTCATTGCAGCTAAAAACTATATATAAAGATCATTTTTTTTAGTTTTCTACGAGATAACCAACAATGTCATTATATCCAAAACTCGAATATCATATTCTCGTGAGGATTGCTCTACATGGAGCCCATTAATTACAACCCAAACAGTTACCCCAAAACAAATATAAAGGTAACGTCTTTTTATATCCGATTTAAACATAAATATTGGGTTTTTAGTCTTTTTGCAAAATGACCAACTTTTTAGAGCCAACTAGCATAAAGATCAATATCTAGTCATTTGCGAGATAACCAGTCTTTCTACAACCAATCTAATCGTTTATATCACATTTTTAGCCTAATGCGAACCAACTAGCATTTTTATTAAAGAAATCCTAGTCGTTAGGGTTCCAGCAATAATTCCTTATGTTTGTCATACAATAATTGATCATCACGTTTTATGGCATTTAAGATCAGAACGAGAAAATAAGAATAGATAACTTACAAACCTGCCAACACACACTTCTTATCTTTTTGTCCTTGACAAAGAAATGCAAGGTACCCTGTGTTTATTTCCCCGTTGTGAACCAAAACCGAGAGGCTGATCCCTAGCCGACGAACCCTTCACCGTGTCCCCGGGTCGGAACCCATTACCAGCATAACCGAATGAGCAAACGCCCCTGAACAATGGCACATCCGAGCAAGACAGTATTTTCAGGCGACGGACCGGAAGAGACTACACCGGACAGCCCATCGTCGGTTCATATTGTCGGCTACACTCCCGGAGGTTCATACCGAACGTCCTTATGAGTGGACGAAAAATGCGTCATGGCTTCATCCGAACGGGATGGTATCTCCGAACGATACTGAATATCCGAACAACCAGGCCAAACGTTTATGCCAAACATCCGTCCGGGAGGTTTGTGCCGAACATTCATAAGCGGGCTGAGAATGTGACCCCTCCTTTGCTTCTGACCAACTGTGAAGCTAAAAACCCATTTTTAAGCCGAAGATATTCTAACGAGATGCATTGATCACAACCATAGCATCACAATTACCCATATTATCAATCGATGAGTCCAACTCCAGGCTTCTTAACGCCTTCCCGCGAATATTACCGTAAACTTTCCTAGCGCAATCATTTAAATCCCCAACAAAAGCCAACTTTTCAAGACTGGACCAATCGAGGAAGCAAATTAAAGCGAAACTCCGACATCAAATGCCCTACGACTCGGAACACAAACCGAAAAGCTGGCATCCTTAAGCCATTCACACTGTAATTTTAAGTCCTTCCAAAGACTCACTGTCCTCAACCCTTAAACAATAATCATCTTCACCCATATCGACAAATATTCCTAAACCAATCTCCATCATTTTTCTCAACACAACACTTTGAATAAACCCATTAATCCTAAACATACCCCGGCCACAAGAACCGTGTATACGAAGCCTGAACTTAAATCAACAGTTTGACTTTGGCTAAAGGTCAAACTCTTTGAACAAAATCAGGAAATATAACAGCGGATGAACCTTTCTTCAAAGGGTTTGGATAAAGTGAATCATCAAGCTTCAAAATTGGTAGAAAAGATCATAAACTTACCCACCTTGAAAACGAGATTGAAGTTGCAACGGCACATTAGGTTGGGATGAGACCCGTCGCCAGCATACCGAACCATATCGCTTCTTTGAACCGTTCGTCCTTTCCGAACAATACAGTGCATCCGCACAAGATCAACAGTATATCCGAACGACCATCCTTCCGGACGGTGCGACCTTTCCGAACAACATAGTATACCCGAACGACTCTTAGCCGTTACATCCCGTCTATACTTATCGTCCTCACCGGACGACTATACGGGGCGGATAATCCGATTGATTCAAACCCATTCAGGCCGAGGAACCAAAATCCACACATAGTGGATCATTTTTCTTCCCACTTTGAGATCGAACATAGCCATACCTTCCTTCCACTTTAGACCAAAATCTGAAATTGAGGCCGGATCTATATAAACCCCTCTACCCAGATCTGACATGTAAGAAACGAAATGGAAATAAGACCCGTCATTCTCAGCTGTTGGTAGATCGAATGATAGGGTCCCACGGATGGCGCCAATTTGTTGAAGCAATTTCTTGCAACCGCTTCTAACAAATAAAGGGGGCCTGCCGGTTGAACTCAGTGAGGGTTCTCCCGGAAGACTTATGCATCGATCCTTCGGTTAGGCGAGACCGGACGGCTCTTTCAGGCCCTTCGTCCTTGTCCCGAGCTCCGAAGCATGCTGCATATATAAAAGAACCCGTTAGAAGGTGGTCCCGAGGCCGAAGCCCCGGGGACCACCCTCCGACGGTCAAGTCAGAACCTCCGATGGAGAGGATTTAGTATAACTGTACATGTGTGTGTGTGTAATATTATCAGATGTTATGTGAGAGAATATAAGATAATAATAATGAGATAAAGGGGTAGTATTTATAGGGAGAGAAAAGGTGAGACAATATCCCTTAATATCCGGGCTAGGTGGCATAGTCTGGCGCTGCCACCTGGCCAAAGGATATCGCCACCTGTCCTAGTACTTACAGTGATATTAGCCGGGTGGCTCCGCGTGCCCTTCGGTAGAGTGCCCTTCGGTATTTCCGGATGGCTCCGCGCCGTTCGGACGGATGGGCTGTCCGGAAAAACATATGCGTCAACAGGCTTGTAGTGACAAATAGATTATTTGGAATTTAAGAATAAGTAACAACCATTATTAAAAAGAAAATAGATTCACCAAAAGAGATTCTAAGTGTGGCAGCTGGGATTCGAGCCCAGGTCTCCATGGCCACAACGTAGAATTCTTACCACTAAGCTACAACCACGGATGTTTGTTAGCTAAATTTTATTTTAAAAATTCGGTAAATACTGAATTGAATGATAAGGCCACTCCTGAACTCTTTGACCATTTAAACCATAAGATTTTATGCACATTTTATTTAACCTATACAGTTTCTTCGTAAAAATTAACTTTTTACAGTTTAACTAGTTCCTATTATCCTTCCATGTAAACGACACAACTCTCTTAAACACCGGTTCCGACCAACATGACATCGCCACCCCAATGATGTTGACCCATGTCAATCTCCCTAGTAAAGTATAATGTTTACTCCAACGTCTTATTTTATGGACCCATCTTCTCAAGACCATTGTTGATATTATTCAAAATGTTCATCAAGGTTTCCGAGGCATCAAAAACCGACATAACCTCCAATCCACCAAGTAGCTTGACCTCTACTTTGTTCAACCCTTGTTGCTCACAAAAATCGGGTAGCCTTGTAAGGTAACACAAGCTTTTAACTTCACAAATCAAGCACGTATTGAAAGCTTCAACATTAACCTCGTCGTCACCTATTTTGATCACCCTACCCTCAATCATTTCTCCTCACTTCTCATTATCGTCTCCCTGTTGTCTTACATCTTCTGGCTTAGTTTCCCTGTACCCCTTCGTCTTGCTATTGTCCTTTTTATTCCCCTTCACCACATCAACAAATCTACGATTGTCTCTTGTGTGATATTACCTCTGCCCCCTTGCCTACCACACTCTGTCCTCTTGCCCCTTTCATGTTGTCCACCCCATTAATTCCCAACATACCTTTGTCACCCATATTCCTTCTATCAAATGCTATGAACACCTTCAATTGCTTCTCCCCAACCCTTATACCGCGAAGATTTTTTAGCAGTGCATTCACATCCATGACGAGTTTGTAACGAACAAAACCAAAGCGATGTCCATTTCAAAATCGTTTTCTCACCATAAACATATCAAATATTTTCCCGAACTCCTTGAATAACATTCGCAGATTACCCATCCCCAAATCGTTTAGGAAGTTGAAAAACATAAACGACAAAGATGAGTTTCGCTTCCCACCGGTATAGTTACTTCCTAGTCGCTTAACATTGTAAACCACCACCCCCCCTCCCCCACCCCCCCCCCCCGCCCCTTCAAAGAAAAAAAGAAAAAAGAAACCCTCCCTTCATTTGCATTAGAAAGATTCAACCCAAATTTCAAATGAATTTATTTACTCTTCTATAGGATAAGTAGCGGGGGACTTGCGCGTCGAGGCGCCAAATACATGAAATAATTTTTTTTTGATGAATCATGTATTTTAATTTATAACGGTTTTTATGACACTAAATTTCTGGATGTCCTTAACAATTGTGATAATAAATATTTTAACGAGTAATGTTTTTTCATTGTTTTAAATGACTATTTAATATATAAAGTTAAGCTTTGTGGGTAAGGCGGTTCAATAAATATGTGAAACCAACAAACCGAGCCAACCCGTTTAATCCGAAATCGCAAAAGACAATAACCAAGAACTGAGACCGAAAAAATCCGAAACCGAAAAAACAAGCTTATCACAGATTTCGGTTTTTATTTTCAAATACTCATGGTTACCCGAGCCAAACCGGGTTTAATATACACATTAGTTGTTTTTTTTTTTTTTTTTTTTTTTTTTTTTTTTTTTTTTTTTTAACAAAATATTCATGAAAGTGTACACCCATTGAATATACTTATTCAAGTATAATATTTTTTTACATGTCTTGATTGACTTAGATTATTTGTTTGTCGTGTTCAATTTGATTGTACATTAAGCTTTATTAGTTGTAATGTTTAATATCGAATTTATAAAATATCATTCCTATGTTATATGTGACTAGCATGGTACCCGAGCATTGCGGCGGCAGGTACCCTGAAATAATATTTTTCGGTGAATCATATATTTTAGTTTATTATGTTTTTTCGACAATAAATTTACGGATATCAAAAATTTTATATGACATATTTCAACTCCTTAATTAAAGAATTTATTTCGTCTGATTAGGTCTTTTTTAAAACCATTCGTATAACATGATCCCGTTTGGCCCGTTCCCGTTCAGGCTCGAGCCCATTCGGCCCGTTGCCCATTCGGGATTGTATATTTGTATAATATGCTTTATTATTTGTATTAGTAAGGAATTGTGTGACAACCCGTAATTTTTTCGACATATTGTATTCGGAGAACCGTCAATTTATTTTGAGTTTGGTATTATTTGTGAGAAACTGGGCGTATTTATAGTCGTTTTTATCGGAAATATTATTATGAGCGCGTTGGTGTAATTCCCATGTCTTGAACCTACCGTTGTTAGTCTAGATGAGCCCCGAACCGCCTAACTACAAAAGATAACAAATATCACAACTATGGTCCCTGTGCCCTAATTACACCGTAGCGTGCGTTTTCTTGTATCTGTAGTGTGCACCAGTCGCCTAGGGTGTGTTCGTTTGTTGTTTGGGTTGCTCATGGCTCGACTAACACCATAAGGGTGTTAGTTGTTTCGGCTTGCAAGAATTAAACACAAGGGAGTGTTTGTTCCTGTTATGGTGCGTTGGTGTATCGGGCCTCAAGCCCAAGCCGGGTTGCATTTGGTTTGTTAAATCCATGGGCCTCTAGCCCATGGTGTCTTCTAAGGGTATGTTTGGTTTATTAAATGGGCCATGCCCACACTTAAAATAAGTTAGATTATGTTTTATTAAAATATGATTAATAATGAGTTAGAAGAATTTTAAAACTTATATTTAGATTGTATGGGTCATTTAATAATGTATCATAATTGTTTTGGCATTATGATCTCGGTGAAGTTTCGGGTAAAATTTTGACTTGGATAAATTGGACAACTATTGGACATATATCCATATCTATTGGACAATTTGGACTTATTGGATTTGAAACGAATACAATATATTATACTCAAGACGAATTTGATATATTTAATTCGAGACAAATATACAATAAGAAAATAACGTATAATAATCAATAAATATTTTTTAGTAACTTTCTATTAAATGGTTTTGAGAAAATTTAGTAAAGTCACAATAAGTTGGGAACGTCTTATAAAAGGACGCGTAAAGCCGAAATTTATAGAACATTCAAACTTAGTGTCTTTATTTCAAATAACTTTTATTATAAAACTTAAATGACTTTTCTAAGCTATTTGGGATGATGGGGAAAAACTGTGAAGTTTGTTAGAACTCTTTAGATCGTTTTGAGCTCTAGGAATAACAATAACAAATGATAACTATATACGCAGCAGAATTAAACAAGACATCAATGCTATTGTTAACAAGGTTTTTCTTCATTATCTTCTATAACATACATACACAATCTGCCCCAATTCTACTCGATCAAGTGTAGAACGGTTACTCAACAATAACAGATATCAAAGATCCATGAGGCTAAAACAAACACTACGCTTGGCGCTTACACAAACAACCAAACGCCTAGGACACACACTTTTCTAGTCGACTACATCTTTATTTTGTACTACAAAACATACGCCCTATGTCTCTTTTTATAATATGGACATATTAAGGTTTACAAAGACTTATAACAATATTAGGAAACAAATTTTCCTAACTTTAATCATTATCTTCAAAAAAGAATCTTCTTTAATCTTTCATAACTTGTAGAATTCCTTCTTTGTCTTTTAAGTCCTTGTAGTTTCGTATTTGCTTCATTCTTCATTTATTGTTTTGTATTATCAACTCTACATTGAACCCAACAATCTTCCCCTAGTTGATAATTATAAAACATTCTTCTGGATCTTCTATGAATGAAACATACTTCCCCTTAAGCTCAACTCGTGTGAACTTAAATAACATGTTGTACCACCAAGGATTTTCAAGTTGCAGAGCTTCTATGTACTTCTTCCCCTTTTTGTCATTGTCCACTAGGGAACGCTAAGTAGATGCAACTTTGATTCTCACAACCACTAACCAATATCACACTTTCAATCCAGCCTTCCAATGTATCGAATTACCCTCCATGAAAAACACCAAAAAGCTTACAAAAAAGGAATTCAAGACAGTAGAAACTTAAACCAGCAGTAGTAATAACGACTAGCAGTAGTAAAAACCTTCCCCTCAAATGGTGCATGTAAATGATTAAACACTCTAGAATATGCTTCCCCTCAAATTCATGTGTTAACCATTTCTTGAATCTCCAATTCTGTAGGCTTCTTGTAATGATTACTGTTGAAGAAAACTAAGTATAACGAACTTGATGATGAAGTAGAACAACTCAAACTTGTGTCTTATGTCTTGTACTATCCACGTGACTTTGAACTTATACTAAAAACCAATTATATTAGTAGACCGCAACCTCTTCACAAAATTCTCATCTTCTATGAGACACTGAGCACTACAATTTAACTCCTTTAAGTGATAGCAAATCCCCATTGCTAGATTTTGACAAGTGATTGTCACAACATTAAAGCACTAACAAGTTACCATTAAACGTTGTTAGCCGTTTAAAACATGATAAGATCACGTACCCAAGTAAATCCGCTTCAATTTTCAAATAAGTGATAATCAACCTTCTTCGTAACCAATTATTCCAAGTAATCCAAACACGAGCCTTTTAAATATTTAAGAATATTTACACCAAAAACCAATCTTTCGTGTGTGTTATCCAACATCTCCATATCTAACCAAGAACCAAATATGTATTGTCATATCCAGATTCCATATTAGGATTTCGAACAACCCTCTAATATCAACACAAGCTGCTCCTTTTTGTTGTTGCATGACCAAATCGAATTACAAAGTATCCTTGAAGCTTCTTCCCCTTACTCAATCAACCTTGACAAAAAAAGCATTCAAGAAACCCTAATAGGCAACAGCAACAGCAGAAATTATAATTAGCAGCATCGAATTCAGAAGTAATACTGCTCCAAGCCCTAATGTACTGCCAAACCGGTCACCAAGCAGCACAAATAACTCGAACATCATTAAGTTTCATTGACAGCAGTATCGAGCAACATTAATTTCCTATAAGCAGCACTAAAAAGCTACAAGCGGCATTAAAAATTTAGTAGCAGTACTAAAATATTTAGTAGCAGTACTAATAAATTTAGTAGCAGTACTAATATTCATAAAGAGCAGCACTAATCTCGTAGAAGCGGCAGTAACTTAGGGTTAGCAGTATTAATATAGACGCAGCAGTACAAACCATCATAACAAGCAACATGAAGTTAATACCAACTCAGCAGTATTAACGAATTAGAATTAGGGTTTGCTTACTCCATAACCTCGACTTCAACATATAATCCAGTACTACTCGAATCATACATAACCTGTTGATGTTGTCATGCTTCTTTTTCTAATCCCTTCAAGACATCTGATAGTCACATGATGAAGAGAATGTATTTTGAGTACCTCAGCAGGCATCATCATATGTATCATCATCGTTGCACACCTCAAACAAGTTCAGAAACCCTAAAAACGATAAACCTTGAAGATCCAAAGCTACTTTCTTTGTAAACGGCATTAGGGCATTAAGTTAAATCCAAATTAACCAACTTTCATGAAGAAAACAATCGGTAGAATAAGAAAATCATGAATTTCAAAACCCTGAAATCCCTAAAAATTGACCTACTTCAATGTTTCTGCAGCAAACTTTTATAAAATTAATTCAGATTGAATATCCCTCCTGTGAGAATGTACGTTGATGTGTGAAGAACCTTTAGTAAAAATTTCGTTAAGATCCAACGGTTAACGAATGATATATCGCTTTTTTACCGCAGCACTGCAGAAAACTACGAACATAAAAACCAAAGTCGATTTTTCTTCTTTCTTCGACAAATAAAACCTTATAAATCCCTAGATCATGAGCTCCCTGATCTCTGATACCAATTTTGGAGTTTGATATAATTCCTTAGATCGTTTTGAGCTCTAGGAATAACAATAATAAAGGTTAACAATATACGCAGCGGAATTAAACAAGACATCAATGTTATTTTTTTCAAGGTTTTTCTTCATTATCTTCTATAACATACATACACAATCAGCCCCAATTCTACTTGATGAAGTGTAGAACGGTTACTCAACAATAACAGGGATCAAAGATCCCTGAGGCTAAACCAAACACTACTCTAGGCGTTTACACAAACAACCAAACGCCTAGGACACATACTTTTCTAGTCGACTACATCTTTATTTGAGTACTACAAAACATACACCCTATGTCTCTTTATATAATAGAGACATATTAGGGTTTAAAAATACTTATAAAAATATTAGGAAACAAATCTTCCTAACTTTAATCATTATCTTCAAAAAGGAATCTTCTATAATCTTCCATAATTTGTAGAATTCCTTCTTTGTCTTTTAAGTCCTTCTAGTTTCGTATTTGCTTAATTCTTCTTTTATTGTTTTGTATTATGAACTCAATATAAAACCCAACAAAAACACTGAAACTTACCAATTGACCTGTATTTGTATAGCTATTTGTTGTAAGTTCTGGATTTGTCTTCGTTGGTTTGAGTTCTCGCCAGTATTCTCTTGACTATGTCGATGTCTTTTCCTCTTTGGCACGAGTTGTGTTTTGAGTCTATGTTTTCTTACTACCACACGGAACATTGATAGTTAAACTTTTATAAGTAAGAACAAGATTAATCCATGAAAACTATCACACAATGTCTTATATAGACTTTATTATTATGCGAGCCGTATTTTGAGATAGTTATATACGTATTAGGTTGCGCTGTTTCCGTACCGTTGTGCCTGTCTTCTGGATACCGTGGTGATTAGCTAGATGTCAGTTGTGCCAGTCGTGATCTTTGCATTGCTCTGGCTAAGGTGAGTTCATGGCCCCTACTTTTACTGGTTTTTAAAATGTTTTGGGGGAGAATACATGCTTGTTTTCTAACTAAACACAATGATTGTTTATTTGGAAATGCAAATTGTTTACTCAAGATTTGACTGTTTGGCTGAAATATTTGATTTGCTTATTTGAAGGTGTTATGTGTTTAAATGATAAACTGTTTTGAATGGACCTAACTGTTATTTTTATTATTTGCTATAACTTGTTGACTGGCTAAGGTTAGATATATGCAACTGATATTTGTCTTAGACCAGTGTAGCAATTTAACCTGTTTATGTTTTGCTATAACGTGGTGCCTGGCTAAGGTCAGATATACCTAGGGCCCTACTGTGTCTGTCGATATGAGAGAGGGCTACCGTGACCTATCATATTGATACTGGATTTCTTGTGCTTGTTATTGTTGTGATATGAGACACTCATTGAGTGCGGCTCATGACCTGGTTTATGTGACTTATATATTTAACTTAGTCCAGTGTAGCAAATTACTTATTTTGGTCCACTGTTACTTACTGCCTAAACCTATAAACTCACCAGCGTTAGCTGACCTTTTAGCATGTATTCTCAGGTTTAAGGCGATAGCTTACTTCTTGAGGCGCTTGGCAAGGGGCATGGTCATAGACAACCCTGATAAATATTTGGGACCGCTTTATTTATTTTATGGGCCTATTTCCGCACTACTTTTGAATAATGTAAATTTAACACTTTTTGTTAATGAATTTTATTCTAAATGGTTGAGGTAAAAACCGTTATTTGTACTTGTGTTGTGATAACAATTGAGTAGCACCCCAGTGACATTTATGCTTCCGCTGGACCTGATTTTGGGGGTGTTACAAATTGTGTTTAAGAGCCTAGGTTATAGAGAACTGGGTATATTTTTAAAACCTAGACTATAACCACTTTTATGAAAATTTAATCCTATAACCACCAGGTGCCTGCCTGCCAAGCTGATACCTCACGTATAGATTTTGTTTGAGGATATAATTAGATGAGATGTTTAATGATATATTTTATGGGATGTCAAGCTGATACCTCACGTGTAGATTTTGTATGTTTGACTAGTGGATGATTTATATCTACCTATTTTAGCTACTCACTATAAGCATTTCCATATGCTTATACACACCGTACCTGTCGCGGAGTTACACTATTTCCTTGTGTAATCTCATTATTGAATGTTGAGTTTGTACACTTGTCGTGGTCTTGGGAATGATTTTGGGTGAAAGAGACATATTACTAGTATAACTAGGTTGAGTATTTCAAAATTCATTGAACCTCGGTTGAATATAGACTGATCACCTATATTCAACCAGGGACAGTGGGACATGGCCTGATCACCTATATCCGACTCAGAGGCGAATTTTGCGATACTGGGAGTAGTTTTAACAGAATTATGTTCGAGTTGATTTTGATGTTGGGAATGATGAGTTTTGTGTGAGTACACGAGCATTGAATATCATGAAAGCCTGCAGTTACACATGAAACACTGGCATTACAACACCGCATGAGCCGTAATGCTCCTGGCGCCGCTATACGTCTCCATTAATATGGAATTCCTGTTTGTCGTCGTCCGACCGTAGTTCGCATCGAGTCGGGTTAGGCCCGATTGGCACCGTTTGAATCCGAGTTGCTTATTTGTAGCCCCTTAAGGTTGTAATAAGTTTTCTAAACTTATTGGAGCATTTAGATTTGATTTTTGGTTACGTTTGGATTTGGTTTTGGCTATTTTGGATTTGGTCTTGACTATGTTTGGATTTTGTTTTTATTATGATTGAATTTGGATTGTTTGATTTTGTGATTTTGGACCTCATTCTGGATTTGGAATTGTTATTCAACCTCGCTTCGTTGGTAATCTTGTTATAGTCGCCCCTTGTAACTCCCCCAAAATCTGGTTTAGCGGAAGCATATATGTTTGGGTGCTACTTAATTGGTATTACAACACAAAATACAAAGAATGGTTTTACCTCAACCGTTTGAAAGAAGTTTCATATTCAAAAGTATTTTGTTTATAGCATTCCAAAAACAGTGCGGAAATATAGGCCCATAAAAGAAATAAAGCGGTCCCAAATACATCAGAGTCTTCTATGACCATGCCATGCCATGCCAAAGCCTCCAACAGTAGGCTATCACTTTAAAGCTAAAAGTACTTGCTAAAAGGTTAGCTAACACTGGTGAGTTCATAGGTTTCAAGTAAATAAGCACATATGGACCATAGCAAATAATTCAGCAATCACACTAATTCGGTATGCAAACACTAAGCTCATCCAACCGAAACTAGACAAACAAAATGCCAAGCTGGCATAGCAAATAAAGGGTGCCCGTGAGTGTTAATCCCCAGACACTCGACAAATTTTGACATGGTATACGTTCGCGTTGACCATGCCGGGACAACCGAACGGGGGAGTCACACCCAATAGATCTATTTATATCATACGCGCTTCCCAGAGGGAATTGAAGATTGATGATATTGGGCGCAATGGGATTCAAGCATACTTAGCTTATCGGCATAAAAGTGTGTTGTAAAAACAAAGTTCAATTTGGTCCATGAAAAAAGTTTTGCATATCCCAAATAAACAGTCATTGAGTTTAATTAAAAAAAATGAGCATGTATTCTCCCCCAAAACAGTTATAAAACCGGTAAAAGTAGGGGCCATGAACTCACCTTAGCCACAGCAATGCAAATATCACGACTGACACAACTGGCATCAAAAGCAAAACACAACGGTATCGAGAGTACAGACACAACGGTACCGGATCGGCACAACCTAATATGTATATAGTTATCTCAGAATACGTCTCGTAAAGTAAATGAGTTTTCAAAAGACAAGTGCTTAGTTTTCGTGGATTACTCGCATCAATGTTTGTGAAAAGTTCAGTATCATTGCTCGTAATTTAAGTTTTATAAGAAAACTCGAATTAGTATATCACATAGTAAAAGTTTACAAGTTAATAGAACTAAAAGTTTCGATTATTGTCGGGTTTTATAAAATAAAAGGTTTTCGAAATCAAAGTATAAGTCTAGAAAGTTTTATAAATTTCAGCATGATGCATCCATTTGTATAACGTTTCCAAGTCATCATGACTTCAATAAAACTCAATTTCTCAAATCAATATTTTCCAACAATTTCCAATAAACAACATTTCTCGTTTAATAAATCCCGTTTCAAACAATATGCTTCTACAAATTAAGTTGATTAATTAAGTTTCACTATTATTAAGCCCGTTACAGGTTTGTTATTTCCAATAAACCAAGTCCGTTTCAAGTCCAATGATTTGTCCTAATGATTCGATGCAAGTCCAATGATTTAAGTCACAATTTGTTATATTATGTCCATTAAGTATATGCTTAGTCCGTATCGAAGTATAAATCCCAAGAGTAACCGAAACGTACCAAGGTACACAAAAGTCAATGATAATTATATATGTTAGTCCGATGTTCAATACCTGTAAATATTAACACACGTTAAGTAAAATTAACTTAACAAAATATTAAACAACTAAACGCACACCTGTTAATAACTTATGGGCTTGCTAGCTCATTAAATCAAACCAAACACGCTCATGCGGGCTCGTTAGTCCAATAACAACCAAACACACCCTTTTAAATTAAGTGGGCTTCGGCCCAAATTCGTTTAACACACCCAAAAGCACGACACAAACAATACACGTACGTTTTCAAAATAAACTCATTTTAATCCTTTTGTGATTTTCATTCAACCAAAACCAGGACATGAGCCCCTCGACACCTACGTGGTGTCTCGAGTCGAAACCCACGAACACGACCCTAACATTTTAGCACTTAAACGTTATGAAAAATAAGATCATGCATGATAACGCTCAAATTGTGCATGTTTTTAGTAGCGTTATTCGTGTTTTTATGTATGTTATTTGGTTATATTTATATGCTTTTGTTACTAAATCGTACCAAAGTGTGTCTGCAAAGTATATGTGGCCAAAAATAGGAAAATGGAAGAAAAAGATGAGAAAAATGAGAAAGAAGGAAACATTTATGAAAGTGCGAAGATTCTTATGCCAAGACCCAATCAAAAAGACATTTCAAAGAATGAAGGTCCAAGTATTCATGTTGATAAGTTTCAAAGATGTTGAAAAGATCAAGTTTGGATGAAGAACCAAAAACCAAAAAAGGAAAAAATCAAGCCAAGACGACAAAAGTCCAAAAAGTCCCAAACAGCAACCATCCATCCGATCAGTCGCCGCCCGCAACCGAATCGGATGGAGGCAATTCCGGAGACCAACCGATCGGTTGGCCATATTACCGATCGGTTGGAAGCTTGCTGATTTACTAAAACTTCATCATTAAGTTTTGTCTCTTCATATATCCGGTTCTAAGGCCTTCTAATAACGATTCTAGGCTCTTCTAAACTACTTGGAGGACAAGAGAAGCATTAATGAACCAAGACCCTTGAGAGGAGTATTAATAGGATCATTTGTGGAGTATTAAGTGTGCTTTTTCTTAAACAATAAACTTGTAATCATCAACCACTCATCAAAATACTCTCAAATTCATCCTTAGAAGTCCAGGAAACTTTGGAGGATCAAGAGGTCATTATTTGGAGGTCAAAACATCAAGAAATCAACACCAATCCTTTGGGTATCATTACTTTATCATTTGTAATCTATTTCCAATCATTGTAAGACTTTCAATTATGGTTTCTAATGTTCAAAGTTCTGAGATTATGTTCATGTTTGCTATGAGTGGCTAGTGCCTTTGTGCACTTGCTTAGATGATGTGTATTACTTATTGATTTACGTATGATTGTGATGACATGTTTTAATTCAATTTCAAGTTGATTCTAAGATCCAATCGTGATTAAGTTTTGTAGTGACATTTGTTGAATCAAGTTTAACTAGTTGCTAATAATTTTAAGGGTCGAAAGAACTATTGTTATTCAACTAGTTATAATCATTTGTCTATGAATGATTGTTTTTACCCATTATTCTTGATTAAATAAAGAAAGTTAATTGTGGATGTAATGAGAATGCTTTTGTCTATCAAAAATAGGATTGATAGTAAACCATTTCAAGGGTCGAAAGATTAATAGTTTACTATCGATTGTGACCTTTAGTCTATGATCGGTTACCTTTTGTATTGACCATTTCCTAAGCTATTTGATTAAGCAAAAGTAGATTTTTGTGTTTAAGGTACACCAACTTATGAACCTTGAATTGATCTTGAACTGAGTGGTTAATCGTAATGCTTGTTTTTATGAACTAAAATCTTGACGAAGGTTTAATTTGTAGAAACAATAGATTAGTTCACCAAACTAATTATCATAACCAACATGTTTTCCAAAGTTATCACAATCATGCTTATCAAAGAGTAGTATACTAGTCTAATCAAGTGTAGTTTTAATCATCTGAATTTTTCTATTTTTCATTACTTGTTAAGAAATTTATTTCTAGTAGCTTACAATTCGATTCACTACACAAATCCCTGCGAAAGATCCCGACTTACCATCATAATCTTGCTATAACGGACGAGTTCACTTGCTCGTATGTGTTGTTTCTAGATTCAGTAATTCGACCTTTATAAATTTAAAACTTGTACTCACTTACGACACATCAATGCAACCTTTTGTTTCTAGTTTCTACGATGACAATACGCAAGACTCGACACCCTAGTGGTGTCGAGACCTACACCGAACCAAAACAACACCACATTTGTGGCGACCTCGTTGGATTCAAACGCACCACGACACAACACAATCGAATTCCCATATACACAAATCTAAATCTGTAACACGTACTAACAAGACACCACACTACACCCAAATCAATTAAGTAGGCTAAATAAGTAATTCAATCCAAATTCAAACCGGGATCAAAACTGACCCGTTGACAAAATAACCCACAAACCATTTTATGAATATGTTAAGTATGCAATCCACAACCAAACCCTAGGTCAAATTGATTCGACCCGAAACCCTAAACGAGTATGAACCCAACCCGATTCAAATAAATTAAAAACACCCATTTTCAGAAAAGATTTTATTAGCATGTTTTAATCAAGTTTTAACCCATGAAAACGTTTTCAATCTCTTATAGTCGGATATAACCAAGAAAATACGAAAGTGGGGGTGTTGTTGACATACCCAAAAAGAAGAGAAGTGGGTGGTGCGATGGTGGTGATGACGACGGCTGTGGTGGAACACGGACCAAACGCGAGCAAAAACCACCCAAAAGACTCCAAGCTCCCCGATCTAACCCGGTCTACTATGTCTTGGCAGTGGCGGCGTGAGATGATGGTGGCCGGAGCACCGGTGACGACGCCAGAATATTATTGAGAGAAGTGGGAGTGAAGTGTGTGTGTTATAATGACAAGGAAGCCCTAATTTGGGCCCTTTTATAGTGTCAAAGAAACCCTAGGGGCCAAATCTGCCATTAATCAAAGTTTAGGGGTGGCGGTGTTAATATTTGAACAAGGACTGCTATTTCCATTTTGTGAATCTTTTGTATATTAAGAGTGTGGGGCCCATTTGAGTTAGTAAACGATCGATTGGAAGCTCGAAATTTATACCGTTGCATTCAAAACAAGTTTTCCACGAAAAACGAGTATTTACACGACAATTTTCTCATAAATAGTATAAAATTCACATTAAAATGTTTGTCGAATTGCGGTTGTGCCGGTACGCGTTGTGTGCGGTTTCCACGTTTAGCGAGATAACTTCTCGTATTCGGTTCAAATAAGTTTGGAAAAGTCCGAAAGTGAAACTTAGGAAATACTAGTAATAAATATAATTTATTAATTAAAAATTAGTCTGGAAAATTATGGGTGGTTACACCCCTACCCTAAGCCCTGTGCTCAATCGACGATGTTCATTTTTCCCGATCGGTTCTGTTCAATCAATTTTGTTTAAGCAACGATGTTCAATCAAGGTTGTACTTTCCGCCTCTACCCTAAATACCGTACTGAGTCAACCGACTGATTTCTAGTAGCAATCAACATTCTCTTATAAAGTCGTACTCTTAACTTGCTAATCTTCCCATTCAATCGAGATTTTATGCCCAATGGAAATCTTAAAATCTTAAGGAGTAACCTGAACTGCGTTCCTCGGGACAACCACCTAATCCTTCTCTTGTCCTTCGGGAAATACCAGTTATCCTTTCTACTCTCTTACTTGTCAATAAACTATACCATAAGCGAAACCTTGGAAGTAAATCTCGCGTCTCTACTTGAGTAGTTGTTGATAATCCTACCCAACCTGTTCACCTCTCGCTAATTAGCAAAATGGAAAGTATGGAAAACCTTGCTCGTCTATATGTGAAGAAGATCGTTACGTGTCATGGAGTGCCGATTCCTATCCTTCCAGATCGTAACAGTCATTCCACACCCACATTTTGTCAATCACTTCCAAGAGCCATGAGAACAGATCTGGATGTGAATACTGTGTATCATCTCCAGACTGATGGCTGAAGATAAGAAACCATTCAAGCATTGGAGGACATATTGTGTGCTGGCGTGATCGAGTTTGGCAATGGTTGGGATAGACACCTCCCATTGGCCAAATTCTCTTATAACAATACCTACCACTCCAATACCTCAACGGCACTGTAAGAGACCCTCTATGGTCGTAAGTGCCGATCGCCGATTTGTTGGGCAGAAATGGAGATACCCAACTTACAGACCCAGAACCTGTTCATGAAACTACCGAGAAGATCGTTCGAAGGCAAAACGGAGATGCAAGCTGCTCGCGGATCGTTAGAAACACAGATGACGTAAACCTCCTGAATCCTCGGATAAATCATAGATTATGCTTAAAGATTCACCATGAGAATGTGTGAAGTGTTTAGTAAATGTTGAAAGCTTAATCCTCGCTATATTGGTCCTTTCCAATTCCTTGCTAGAGTTGGACCGGTAGCTCAAAGACTTGAGCTACCGTCAGGACTCAGCAGTGTTCGCGACATTTTCAAGTGCCTAATCTGAAGAAATGACTTGCCGATGAGGCAGTTGTTATTCCGCTGGAAAAGATCCAGATCTATAAACGTTCAAACCTTGATGATCAATCGAAATCATAAACCGTGGAGTCAAACGACTTTAGTAAAGTGGCATCCCTATCGACAAAGTTCGTCGAACTCGCGAAAAGGTCCCAAATTCACGTGGGAACGTGAAAATAAATCCTTGAGCGTATATACCCATCTCTTTTCGACCGTAATGGGTAACTTGAATAGAATCGTGAGGATGCGATTCTGTTTAAGGAGGTGAGACTGTGACAACCCGAAATTTTTCCGACATGTTGTATTCAGAGAACCGTTGATTTATTTTGAGTTTGGTATTATTTGTGAGAAACTATCCGTATATATAGTCGTTTTTATCGAAAATATTATTCTGAGCACGTTGGTGTAATTCCCATGTCTAGAACCTACTGTTTGTTAGTCTAGACCGGCCCCGAACCTACAAAAGATAACAAATATCACAACTATGGTCCCTGTGCCCTAATTACACCGTTCTCCCTGAAGTTCTTGAGGTTTGCAAGAATGGTCCCTTTTGTCATTATAAAAGGAATGAGACAGTGCTTCCTCCCCATTTGATAAGTTACCAAACCCTAGCTCCATCCTCCATATTTGGCCGCCACCCTCACCGCTTGGCCGCTGCCGTTGGCCACCACCAACACCACCATCATTACCCACCTCGCTACCTTTCTCTCTCTATCACCAAACGACGCCACCCCTTGTGGCTGCCACTCCCGCCGTGTGATTCGCCACCACATGCCACCACCACATAAGCCTTTTTGACGCGAAGAAAAGGAGATTCGTGTGTAGATAGAGCGTTTGGAGTCGTGGTTCGAGTTGTACTCGTGAAGACACCACCACCGTCGCCGACAATCTCTCTTTCCTCTCGCCTCTCGTTCTTCTTTTGGTTTTCTTGGTATGCCAAGTTGTTGATCACTTTCTGTTTATTTTTTTCGTTATAAGCCAATTATAGATCTTGTGTTATACGTTTTCATGGATTGAAAGTGGAATCAAAACGAGTTTGATTAAAAAGAGTAAATAAATTCGTGTGGTGAGTTTGGTATACGGGTCGGGTCGAGACTCGTAATGGGTCTCGGATTGGTTACCTGTTGATGGTCAAATTATGGTACTCGCTTATGTTTGATCTTGGTTAGGTTATGGATGTGTCCGTTTTGTTTAGGTTCAAGTAAGGGTTTGTTGTTGTTGTTGTTGTTGTTGTTATTGAAGTTCTTGTTGTAGTTGTTTTTGTTTTTGCTACTGGTCGCGGTCGAGAAGGGAACACCACCAAGGGTAGTGTGCTTATTTATGTTTATGGTCTCGGGTTGTTTCCATTCAACGTAGCGTGCGTTTTCTTGTATCTGTAGTCTGCACCAGTCGCCTAAGGTGTGTTCATTTGTGGTTTGGGTTGCTCATGGCTCGACTAACACCATAAGGGTGTTAGTTGTTTCGGCTTGCATGAATTAAACACAAGGGAGTGTTTGTTCCTGTTAGGGTGCGTTGGTGTATCGGGCCTCAAGCCCAAGCCGGGTTGCATTTGGTTTGTTAAATCCATGGGCCTCTAGCCCATGGTGTCTTCTAAGGGTGTGTTTGGTTTATTAAACGGGCCAAGCCCACACTTAAAATAAGTTAGATTATGTTTTATTAAAATATGATTAATAATGAGTTAGAAGAATTTTAAAACTTATATTTAGATTGTATGGGTCATTTAATAATGTATCATAATTGTTTTGGCATTATGATCTCGGTGAAGTTTCGGGTACAATTTTGACTTGGATAAATGAGACAACTATTGGACATATATCGACATCTATCAGACGTTGGACAATTTGGACTTATTAGATTTGAAACGAATACAATATATTATACTCAAGACGAATTTAGTATATTTGATTAGCGACAAATATACAATAAGAAAATAACGTCTAATAATCAATAAATATTTTTTAGTAACTTTCTATTAAATGGTTTTGCGAAAATTTAGTAAAGTCACGATAAGTTGGGAACGTCGTACAAATGGACGCATAAAGCCGAAATTTATAGAACATTTCAAACTTAGTGTCTTTATTTCAAATAACTTTTATTATTAAACCAAAATGACTTTTCTAAGCTATTCGGGATGATGAGGAAAAACACCAAAACTTTCCAATTGACATGTATTAGTATAGCTATGTGTCGTAAGTTCAGGATTTGTCTTCGTTGGTTTGAGTTCTCGTCAGTATACTCTCGACTATGTCGATGACTTTTCCTCTGGCGTGAGTTGTGTTTTGAGTCTATATTTTCTTACCACCACACGAAACTTTGATAGTTAAACTTTTATAAGTAATAATAAGAGTAATCCACGAATACTATGACACATTGTCTTATATAGACTTTATTATTATGCGAGCCGTATTTTGAGATAGTTATATACGTATTAGGTTGTGCCGTTTTCGTACCGTTATGCCTGTCTTCTGAATACCGTGGTGATTAGCTAGATGCCAGTTGTGTCAGTCGTGATCTTTGCATTGCTCTGGCTAAGGTGAGTTCATGGTCCCTACTTTTACTGGTTTTTAAAATGTTTTGGGGGAGAATACATGCTTGTTTTCTAACTAAACACAATGATTGTTTATTTGGAAATGCAAATTGTTTACTCAAGATTTGACTGTTTGGCTGAAATATTTGATTTGGTTATTTGAAGGTGTTATGTGTTTAACTGATAAACTGTTTTGAATGGACCTAACTGTTATTTTATTATTTGCTATAACTTATTGACTGGCTAAGGTTAGATATATGCAACTGATATTTGTCTTAGACCAGGGTAGCAATTTAACCTGTTTATGTTTTGCTATAACGTGGTGCCTGGCTAAGGTCAGATATACCTAGGGCCCTACTGTGTCTGTCGATATGAGAGAGGGCTACCGTGACCTATCATATTGATACTGGATTTCTTGTGCTTGTTATTGTTGTGATATGAGACACTCCTTGAGTGCGGCTAATGACCTGGTTTATGTGACTTATATATTTAACTTAGTCCAGTGCAGCAAATTACTTATTTTGGTCCACTGTTACTTACTGCCTAAACCTATAAACTCACCAGCGTTAGCTGACCTTTTAGCATGTATTATCAGGTTTAAGGTGATAGCTTACTTCTGGAGGCGCTTGGCAAGGTGCATGGTCATAGACAACTCTGATAAATATTTGAGACCGCTTTATTTATTTTATAGGCCTATTTCCGCACTACTTTTTAATGTAAATTTAACAATTTTTGTTAATGAATTTTATTCTAAATGATTGAGGTAAAAACCGTTCTTTGTACTTGTATTGTGACACCAATTGAGTAGCACCCCAGTGACATGTATGCTTCCTCTGGACCCGATTTTGAGGGTGTTACAAATTATGTTTAAGTTGGTTGTACAATATATGATTGATAATTTATATTTCTTATGTAAGAGTGTTTTAATAACTGCATTAATTGTATTTATTGACCAGTTAATTAGTTAACTATATTAAATATTTTGATCACATTAATAGTGTTTTGTATTTTGCACATTAAGCTTTAAGATTTGTAAGCCTTAAAATTAAGATTGATGAAAAGATTATTAATAGTGATTTGTGTATTGTACAATAAGCATTATAGCTTGTAAGTCTTAATTTTAAGACTAAGAGGAGAGAGATTCATCTCTACATATGTAGTATACTTATAAAGTATTTAGACACTTCTCTCATATTTAATTTTTAAGACTTCTTAAAATAGATTTTAAGCAAATACAAGTTAGAAAAACATAATTTACAAGTATGTAAAGCGCGAAAAAAAAAAAAAAAAAAAAGACCCTACTATTTCTTACATACAATTAATATATAATTTAAAACACCACATCACCAATATATACAACTATCTAAGCATAATGTACAAATAAAACTAAAAAAACACTATTCAACACTAATATAAATTTAATTACACATTTTAATTCACCCATTATCATCAGAATTACATTATTTAAACACAAAGTACAATGTAATTAAACTTTTAAAACATAAATCTGAAATCCAGCAGCCCAAAACACAATAACATTTGTTCATCATAATATTTAGTCACAGGGTACCCGCCGCTGCATCGCGTGGGTACCCTGCTATTATGTAGTATAGATAATCTGTATCTATATTACTTATAATGTATATATGATTTCTTTAAATTAAAAGTTTTTTAATTTGAGTAATCTGTAAACACTATAAGTACATTATTAAAAATGATAATAAAATCACCAATAAATAAATATTTTAAATATTGTTTAATTTTCAAACTTTTATTATTTTTCGTTTATGAATTATTACTCATACACTATTTTCTTGTAATAACTATAAATTAAACCCGTAAGTGTTGCATCAAGTTACATCAGACCAACAAGTTTGCAAGTATAATTATTTGCCGCTATACACCGTCGCTTTTCGCGGATATCGTCTAGTTATACTAAAATTTCAAACCATTTTGTCAAAATATATTTTCTATGTAATGAGCAAATTTTAGTTTCAAAACAAATCAAGAATTCTAAATATGTGATAAACCTTTTTAATGATTATCATTTATCACCGATTTTTCTATGCATCCAGGAGGAGTTCGCATGTGTCAAAATCTTTGTAGCAAGGTTAGTTTTACCTTGGTTTTATAAAGACAAAACAAATATATATACTATAGTATTAAAACACTGGTGTTGTTTTTCTTTATGTTTGTGATCTTTTTAAAACGAGTTATATGTTTGATGGGATGTGTATTAAGCATGAAATTTAACACTCGCTGTTATTTCAAAACTGTCGAGCTAACACAAAAACTCACATGAGAATAGCGAAAATTGTGTTAACCGTATCATCAAAACAGGAGCAAGAATATTTTTGTTAATGGCTTCTATATTGGCGTTTGTAGTTTAAAATTGAATCCCCTACTTTCCTGGCCTCTGTATTATTATTCGAACACTCTATCTACTAAACAATTCCCAAACAACATGCAAAGACTCTTCCAATCCCCCCACCTTTGCAAACATCTCAACCACATATCAACCGGCCCCTACGTCCCTTCACCATAACTACAAACGCAACAACCACGGGTCGACACCAACCATCGAATATTCGTCCATACAGCCTAAGCCTTTGTCACAAAGTCCGTTTGTAACCACATCATATCTGACTATAATAAGATTCCACATCATCCCCGTGTCTTTTGGTTGCTTCCTTTCAGCCCGGTCACATCTATGGTCATAGGTCTCCTTATTACACTATATTGATAATAAAGTTATTATGGAGAGAAAAAACTGATATAACAATGGTATTTTCGAGTCTTAGTCACCATTACACTTGGCCTAAATGATTTATAGAAACTAGGAGGCATAAATCGTGTCCCTTTTTTATCTACATTTCATGTAAAGGTTATGGGCTAATCTATGTTTTCTGGTCTTTAATGGTCAAAACACTCAAATCATTCGATTATTATTATTATTTCTTTTTTGAAACGGTCGAGGCGTTAAGAATGCGTGGCAAATAAAATAATTAAAACAAAATAGTAAGTGTGGCTGCTGGGATTCGAGCCCAGGTCTCCACGGCCACAACGTGGAATTCTTACCACTAAACTACAGCCACAGATGTTTCATATTTGCTTCATAATCTAAACATAGTATTCTTAATAATTAATACTCCGTAACATTTTTGAATTTACTAAACGAGTATGTGTAACACATTTTCTTTTATACAAACCAAGTAACTTTTTGCCATTGCATTACGCATGGAGTTATATGAAATCGCCGTGAACACGCTACATCAATTGAAACTATTCAACATACTAAAAATAAAACATTTTTGAAAGACAAATTGATAACATTAAATGTTGGTAAAAATAAAACATTTTTCCAAGATAAACTGACAACATTAAAGAGGAAAGTTCATTACATATAAAAAAAATATCTAAAGAATAAAACGCTTAATCTCAGCCACTCATCGTACTTTCATCCGACGGTTAGATATAGTTACATCTCGTCTTATTTATTTTGCTAAAAGGGTAGTTGCGTAAATTTATCTCTCACCCGTGCCGTTTACACTCACACACTAACACACACACACACACACACTTTATCTCTCTCTCTTTTTTTTTCTCTCTCACCCTCTTCCCATCTTTTCAGAATCTTGCTTTAATGTTATAGATCTACCAATTGTTTTCTCCAAGTTAAATTATTGGGGGTATTAGACTATAAATTAATTCTCACCAATGTTGAGATATGCATCTGCTGGTGATGGATCGGTGTATGTGGTATGATCTAAAGTGGGTTTGTATTACACGCGCTGCCGCGTCACGGAGGGTGGTTGGTTGTGGTAAGTGATGGTTGTTGCGGCGGCGGAGGGTGGTTTCTAAGGCGGAGATGCGGTGGATTATGGAGGTGACGGTTGGGTTTTCTTGAAGGGGTTCTTGTTAGGGAAGGTTTGTGTAAAACTCTAAATTCTAAGTTCACATTTTTCATCTAATTTGAACTTTAACCTAAGTTGTGTATTGATTAATAAAATACCTTAACCTATGTGTTATATGATAAGTAAACATTATCAATTATAACCTATATATATTAAAAGGCATGTAATACGACGTCGCTCTTTCTACAGTTTTCACGCTTTTTTTTTGGGCTTACCTCGGCCTGGTCATCACAGCCCATAACTTGCAACATAACATACCGTTTGGTCATATATCTTGCCTTCCCTTTCCATTCCCGTAAACCTAGAAGCTTCTTCCATATTCTGATGGATATTTACTCTGCAGGTTCGTGAATATTCCATATCCACATCATCGTCTTCTTCATGTTCGTCCTAATCAAGTTTCTTTTCAAGTTATTTTCCTTAATCTTCTTCCATTGATAAATTAGGGTTTTTTTTTTTTTTTTTTTTTTTTTTTTTTTTTTTTTTTTTATTATTATTATTATTGTTATTTTTTTTAAAATTTTAGATTAGGGGTTTTTGTTATATTTGTTATATGTGGTTGATAAGAAGGGTTTCGTGTTACTTGCAGCTTCAAAACCTCATAACTCTTACCTCTTGAAGAAGAGGGGTTCGATCGGGCAGCTCCACCTCCGGTGACTCCAACTCTGGTGACTCCTTCTCCGGCAACGCCACCACAGTCCACAGGTATCTTTTCTGATTTAATTAATTAAATTTTCGGATTTCGTTAACTTAATAGCTTGATTATGCCATCGGATAAGCCCAAACAAACACCTTTTACAAACACCTGCTTATGTTTTATAAGTTGTTTATTTTGTTAATTTTTTTAAATATGTGCGCTTATAACCAATGGTAACTGTCATCACATTGACGTACGTCGGTCAGTACTTATATGACCATGGTCACAAATATGATTATAAACTGCTATCACAAGCCGTGTATAGGCTGTGATCACAGTTACCATTGGTTATAATAGATATATATCATTTTGTTGTTGGTTGCCTGTTTCACTTGCCAATAGTATCCCGGGGAAAGAAGAAAATGGCGCATTGACATTCATCTTCCTCTTTGGTTTGGTAAGGCAGACTCGATGTATGGCTGTGGATAGTGGAAGGATGGTAGAGTGCGAAAAACGGTCGCCTCAGCAACCTCCACGTGCACAGCCACGGCATCAGCTAATCTGAGGCAAGTTTTACTTTACCTATATCCATTACATACCGTGAAAACACGGGATGAAACAACGTTGGATTAAACAGAGTGTTAAACTTTATATTAATACTTATAGACCCTGTGAATCCGTTATCGTTTTGACGATATCATGTTTTGTTGGCCGTTATTTGCTGCTGCTTTAACTTGGTCCAATATTTTTCTTTTTCTTTAACTAATATCAAGATATATTCAGGGATACACTAGGCAATGATGAGTCTAAGGGTGGGGTGGACTAAACATGAGGTCGTTTGCATCTTGGCACGGCAACTTAATGAAGTTGCAGCCATGGCAAATGTTGTATCTCATTGTTTTGTTCTGCTATTGATGGTATGTATAATGAGAATGGTGGCAATACTGACTATGAGAAGCTGTGATGAATCTCTGCAGATTTGACTAAAGTTGTGAACATCCCCACGTTGGTGGGGCAAATCACTAGATTTGCAGCCATCACGGACGTTTACACTTTTCCAAATTTCCACCCTGTCTGAGCCGAAATTATGTGTCTTGGAATACGATTAATGAGTCTACAGCAGTTTTTTAATCTTTATATTAAACGCTGCTCAGACAAATAGTGGGTTCTGTTTGTTTCTTTGTTTTTGGGTTACGTTATTGGAATTCTCCGAGGTCTGAGAGCAGCTGTATCTTGGCGGGGCATTTATACTAACGCAGCCATGGCGGTTGTTCCACCTTTATGAAATCGGCAATTCATGACTGTCCCAAAGCTTGCCAATTTACTTAACGCTACCCACTTGCTCACGCCTGTTGACAATGGTGTGAATGCAAATGTTTCGCTGCAAGATGCCCTCCTTGCTGAAGGTAAGTCCATTTTTGTATTGCTTATACAGATAGTCATGACTACCATCCATGTAATTCAAACTTCATAGTTGTACTTACGATCTGATATGTCAAACGAGTCCGCTATATGCAGGAATTTTGGCACTATCTCCCGCATGATCTTTTATTAAAATTAATGATTTGCTTCTGATTGTTAAGTGTCACTTGCTAATTTTGAAGCGAACACTTCATAATTGTTGGATGTTGTTTAACTTTACAGGAACATTGAAGCGTTTGCAGCAGATGTGAGTGGGGCCACCCGAGCCAGTGAGTTGGACATGCTGAATGATGGGCTTATTTTATGACATTCACCTTAGGAAGCTAAGGAACTTTATGCAGACAAAGGTTGATCGCTGAAATATGTTTATGAAAAAATAATGATTATAAATGTAAATTTGATGGCTTTGGGCTTATTTTGTTTTAATACGTGTTAAGCAGGAAGTTAAGTGGATCCAGAGGTAGAAGCTTTGAAGGCTGAAATTGCGAAATTGCAAAAAGGGAAAGGTGAGACGTGGTTTATATTATCACATAATATGCAACTTAAATTTACAATAGTGGAATCATTTTAGGTGAAAATACCATACGATTGTTAGTTAAGTATGGGTATTGACCAGCATTTTGTAAGGCCTTTTTTCAAAAATATTTTACTGTTCTAACGAATAAGCACGTCAGAATGATTGCGAGGTACTACTATATTACATTGTTTATAATCAAACGACGGCCATGCAACTTTTGGGATCATCCATTTATAACTGTATGAACGTGTGGAAATGTTGCAGACCCTTTCGTAGAAATCTGAGCATTGCTGTACAATTACACATGGAGCATTCTGCTGATTTGTGTCCATGAATATCACCATTAGCGCAGGTATCGGTCATTTTCACTTGCATAACAATTATTGGTATTCTCTTATACGAAAAACCCAAATTTTCACTGTTCCATTGCAGAACCAAGATGCCTTCTCCCCGACTGCTTGCAACTAATTTGGGCAGCAGCAAAGATGTTGTCACCAACAATCTAAGAATAACAATTTTGGCAATTGTTTGAAAGATAATGAATTGGTATCTGATTCTGATATAATGGTTGAGAGCTTGCCAAGAGACGATGTTGTGAAGCCCTTAAGTCTTTATTATTGTCCAACTCTCATCCAAGATATCAGGCATGAATCTACGACGACTGACGAGGTAGACAAGCAAAAACAACAAGGAGAAAATTCTGAACCTATAACTCACGTAGAGACTGCTATGGAAGAAAAATATCAAGGTATATATGAATCCTTTTCATGTGATTACACATTTACACAACTTGGGTTGTTGTTTTATAATTTATTCCATTCAATGGAAATAATGATATGTTTTCAGTTTATTTTCTTTTTACAGGAATAAATATCACCTTGAGAAAAAAGTAAATAAGTTGATCTTACAATGTTAAATACTTAATTATGATATAATGATCTTATAACAGGTGACGTGAACAGGATTGATGTCAATCAAGACCCTAATCTCTTTCAACCAAATTAGCAAATTGCAGGTAACAAATTTGTTTCTAGATTTAATGTTTTATGTGTTGTATTTCACACAAGGGCGTTGACATGAGCTTTTGCTGTCAATTTTGTAATGTTTCATCAACAATATGAATAAAGGATTGCATATCATTTATGTTCAACGTTTTTGCATAGTTATATATTCAGAAACATATATACATTCAAAAAATAGCAAAAAACCTGCGAGGCCGCAACGCGGCCGACCGTCGCCCGACTCGTTATCGATTATAACATAAAGTTAACTAACTAGTAAAATTTGTTACAAATTCATTCCTAATCTTAGTCCATATACGCCCCCCCCCCCCCACACACACACACACTACATGTTTCATTTTCTTTTAAACACGAGAGATAAGAACACAAAGATAAGGCCAAATAATTTCCAACTTAAATAAAAGATCTAGTCTTCCTTTTTGTTTGGCAACATAAACGGCTTCCCCAAGTAAAAAAAATGCACGCTTTCAAGAAGATCCCAAAATATCCTATCTTGAAGCCGTTAAACGGATTTTTAGGTATATTAAAGGTACTACACATTTAGGATTATGGTATCCCAAAGGAACGGGTATGGAAACCATAGTGTATGCTAACTCAGACCATGTCGGTGAATATGTCGATAGAAAAAGTACAAGTGGTATTTTTACTTTTGTCGGGCATTGTCTCACCTCATGGTTTGCCAACAAACAAACGTCCCTAGCGATATCAACAACTGAAGCCGAATACGTGTCTGCAGGAAAGGCGTGTCAACAAGCACTGTGGATGAAACAAGCTCTCGTCAACTATGGAATTGAACTCAACGACATTCCTATTCTTTGCGACAACAAAGGAGCTATCGACCTTAGCAAAAATCCAGTCCAACACGCTAGAACCAAACACATAGAAATACATCATCATTTCCTACGCGACAATGTTCAGAAGGGAAACATCTCAATCGAGAAAGTATCCTCAGAGGACAACATTGCTGACATTCTCACTAAACCTCTTAAAAGAGCACCATTTAACTTTCTTAGACTTGGTTTAGGATTAATGGAACCTAGTGAGTAGATTAAACCGTAGCTTGAACCTTAGATTAACCAAACACAACAATAACCAAGAATTGAGTCTGATCCTGCAGAACCAAACGACAACAAGGACGGACCCTTTGTTTTGGTTCCGCCGAATCCGTGAGTCTCCAGGCTAGTTTTTCTAGTTTATTAAATAAACACCCTGTACTGTATATCACAACTCCCAAAAACATACCACCTACTGGAACTCGACTCAAAATCAACCAAACTCACAATTTAGGTCATCTCCTTCCACCAATTTTTGCTCAAATCATCTCTGTAAGTATCCTAATCACATCTACATTCCTGATCTGAGTCTAGGATTTCTATTTCATGCACAAAATCAAAACTTGGGGTTTATGCATATTTTTAGTAAAATCATGAAGCATATTTACTAAATTGCATAACAAGTCATGTTTTCCTTAGTTAGGAATTGCATATCATTAGGCATTATCATAATTCATCAAAAACCCCATGAGAAATTTTTATCAAAATCTTCTCACGACTAAGAAAAACGGTTTTTGAACATTGTTCATACAAATACAAAAACGTTATGTTTTTAAACATCACTTGCATAATATCTCTTGAATGCTAAAGGGAATACATAATTAATATGTATTTTCGGGTACATTCAATCGTAGATACATTGAAGTAGGAGCGTTTGGGTTATCTCCAATTTTGTTATAAAACTTGCATTAACAAAATTTTCATGAATCAAAAGGAGTCGAGATAACCTCACCTCCACATTGTCCCCATATAGGCACACACTAGAAATCTATATACGTATTTTCAATAGTTTTAACTAAACTATGTAATTTTCATGTCTAGGATAATCATGCCTCCCGCGACTTATTATGACCACAAAGAAACCGTCAAATACCTACCTAAGCACCATAAAACTGAAGGACTCACTAAGGACCAAGTTGAAATCTTTAAAGCCTTAGAAAAACGCTATGTACATGAGGGTAGAATCGTAGACCCTTCATTCCTAGAAGGAACCATTCTTAGAGAACAACTTGCCGCCATTCGATTCGATTGTCCCCTAGATATTGATGAACCCATAATCCCTAGATTCATACTTGAATTCTATGCAACTGTAGGCCTTAGCACAAATGATTATGGTTACATGAACGTCCATTTCAAAGTAAACCAAACTTAGTTCAACATCCCTCTAGATCAATTTGGAGAAGTCTTAGGTGTTCCAAGTCAAGGAGATTGCTTCTATTCGGACAAATGGTCATCGTTCATCCTCGATTCCAACCTTGATTGTATGCCACCATACGACACACCTTTAATACCAAAAGAGACCATCCGTGCTCATCTTTTTGTACCTAGGACAGCCCACACTAGGACTATTAGAGGTAGAGAGGTAGATCGTGATCCGTTTGGCATGGAGCTAAACGAACTTAGGCCCCAATTCAAGAAGCTCGAGGAAGTTCTTAGGGCAAACGTGATTAGCACCATAGGGAATAGAGACCATGTCAATGCAAGCCTTTGCTATTTGCTCTATTGTGTGTCAAACCACCAACCATTCAACCTTGCCTACTATATCGCCAAAAGAATGGCCGATATTCCGGTTCAAGGAACCACCGCAATGCCTTACGGGATTCTTCTCACCCGTCTTTATCGAGATTTTGCACCCATTCCTCGAAACTATAGAGGTTTTGTTCCCGACTACAACGAGATTGAACACACCTTTGTTCCACTTAGTGATCAAAGGGTAGCCGTAGCTAGAGGAAAACGAGCTCATCCTCCCACCTCATCATCATCATCATCATCATCATCGGTTAGCGAGGATGATGGTTTGCCAAATTCTAGGATTCCTTCACTTGAGTATATGAGTCAACTACCTCCCATCGACAACCAATCTGAGGAGTTTCGTCAAACTCAAGGAATGATGAAGAATCTTGGACGGTGGATCATGAAGCTCAACAAGAAGTGAGGGTTAGGGAATGTTTGGTATAAGACAATTTCAAGACAATGATGTGTTGAATTCTTGTGTTCTTTGAATATTGTGTTGATGTGATACATTTATGTAAACTAACATCACTTTGCAGGACGATAACACGTGATGTTATCGATTTTTCATGCTTAAGCCACCGTTTGGCTTAACCCCTATTTATGGTAAGTTCTAAATCATTGATTGATCTATATGGAAACGTGTGTTAGAATCTGTGTTTTTGCTTTTAATCAATCACCAATAAGTAGTTACATATGTTTTAGGACAATTTTCAGGATTTGAACGGGTATCGAAAAATTTGACATGCTCTCTGTTAAGAATTAGCATTTTCATCTGGCGGATATGGCGGAACCAAAATCTGGGTTCCGTTTGTTGACTTGTTTGGCTCCGCCAAATTTCATTCTGCGGATACTGCGAAACCAAAATTTTGGTTCCGCCTTTGTTATCGTTTGGATTCGCCCCTCCAACAATAACTTTTTCAAAATTCCCGACTAATCTCGATCCTTAGATTATAGATTCTAGTTGTTAGGATAATTCTACTGATCATTAGGCACATTAGGATGAATTAGGAACACTTAGAACCATAAGATATCCATTTCCCACCAAAATTTGAAAATTCAAATTTTCTTCCAAGTTACCTTTTTGTAATAAGCAAGGAACCCTCAATTTGGTTCCTTGCAATCCGTGAAAACATCACATCAATAGATTTCCCACTCAAACCTTGCATTAACTGCATATCTTCAATCTTTACTCAACTTCATCTCTATGGGTTGACTTAGATGATGTGACTAACACAATTTTTTGTTCCAAATCATTAGGAACCTCAATCCTTCTATGGATTAACATCAAATCCAAACACCAATTTCCATAATCCTTCCTGCCTATAAATTGGAACCTTTAGTTGATCAAAACTCACACCTTCACCATCAACTCTAAGCATCATCCCTGTACTTCTTAGCAAACCTTCTCATCTTAACCATGACAAAATCCAACAACTCTTCCACCAAAAGACCACCACGCAGGACTGCTCGCATAAGTGTCAGACAGTGTTGTTTTGTAAACTTGGCATCTTCATCAGAGGAGTCATCACCTCTCAACATCTCCTCACCCATAGCCGATGAGAATTTTCTCACCCTCTCCACTCCCACACCATCAAATGTAGTCATCCATACTCCACCACCAACAATCACTCCAATAGCCACCACACCACCACCCGCTCCATCACAACCTGCTAGATCACCATCACCATCACACTCACCCAAACTACAACCAATGGAGTTATTTGCTACTCCTCCAACCTCACCTCACCCATATCTTGAAACTTTGGAAGACCTTCCACCAAGGTCCACCAATCCTACTCCTATGACCTTTGAAGGTCAAGAACCTCTCCTCTTCCATCCCATTTATCGGGATATCCACGGTCCTCTTTACTGTGACCAAGAGCCACCACAACCACAACTCAACAACCCTCACCAACATCCACACTCAATCCCATTGATGAGGCAATGTGGAACAACCAACCCCAATCACAACAAAAAATCAACGAGGAGTTAGACCGCCTCTATGCTTTCTCAAATATGGTGGATTCCCACCTCCATGAGGCTATGGACTTGCAATCCACTTTGATGGCCTCCATTATGTCTCCAAACTACATTCCACCACCTCCACCATCAAACAACCAACCACCACCACCACCAACTCAAGAACCAACCCTTCCACCTCTGAGACATGATTGTATCATGTGTGAGAGGATCGCCCATTTGGTTCAACGAACCAACATCTCGGTTCTTGAATTGCAAAACGAAATGCGATTCATTTTGAACCACATTCTCGAGCGCCTTAATGCGCTTTCGCATCCTCCACAATAGAAGTCTCTCCTTAGTTTCCTTTTAAAGGATTTTTTAGGACTTTTTAGGATTTTTTTTAGGACTTTTTCTTTTTAATGTAATTTCTTGTTTTGTGACTTTTGTCACAAACAATTTTTCAATGAAAGAATGTTACATTTATGCTTGTGGGTGATCACTACATATGCATTATATCTTGGTTGGTTTACTAACACAATATGGTTGGTTATAGTATAAACTTTGTTTGGACTGTGTGATTGGTTTGAACAATTTTAGTTAGTTGACTTTTATAGTCAAACGGGTTAAACTACATTGCTTGGTTGAACCTTTACATTTGCATTATGCTACTTGGTTGGATTGATTCCTATACAACTAACCCTTGTTTTGTAGCTTTTCTCATCATTGAATCATATACGTTGATACCCTAGCAACGGGGAGTATTGATCGAGGGGGAGAATACCATGTACTAATCTCTTGTTTTGTAGCATTCATAATCCTTGAATCATATACGTTGGTACCCTAGTAATGGGGAGTATTGATCAAGGGGGAGCATATCATACACTAACTTTTGTTTTGTAGGATCATTCATGCATCATGAACTTGGAATTCCCATTAGGGGGAGTATTATCCAAGGGGGAGCTTTAAGTTTTCAAAATCATTGAATAATTCTTGGTACTCCAAATTAGGGGGAGTTATCACCAAGAACCGTTCACCACATTCCGCTATGCATTTCTTCTTTTTGTTTCGACAAAAAGGGGGAGACAGGATTAAGCTCATACATCACTGTTAACATCACAGTACATGCTTTTATGCTTAAAATAGTTTTCACAACTTGCATAAAACTAACTTAATCCATATTTTTAAAAGACTTTCACTTTACTTATTCCATTGCTTAAAAATAAACTTTATGTTTTGTCATCAACAAAAAGGGGGAGATTGTTAATACAAATATCATCCTAAAAACGTTATTTATATTTTACGATCTTTGCTTTATTTTGTTAATGACAATTATAAGGTTTATCTTTAGCAAAGCATAAATATAAGTTAAAGTCTTTTACATTTTAGTAACAAGCTTTTTAAAAACACATTTACATATCACATGATCACTAGGAATTACACATTGCATACATATATACATTTACATGTTTATTTTTATTTCTTAAAAATGGAAATACACATGACATCATGGCATACCTCATTAGGAAATCTTAGTTGACTTTACAATATATTTTGGAAAGATCTTGAAGCAAAGGAGTTGACTTTGTAAGATCTTGACAAGACTAGACAAGATATGGTAAGATTTGGAAATGTCTTAGCTGGCATGTTCCCGCGGAACCAAACCAGTACAAGGGCGGAACCCATAATTTGGGTCCGCCGGATCCGCGGGTTGTCTGGTCAGTTTTGCCTATAAATAGCAAGCTGATCATTCAAGCACTCTCATCACTCATATAGCTTAAATTACATATTCATTCATTTGTACATTTCTAACCCTTTCATTCATTCATTTCATTCCTAGTGATCTTCCTTTTGTAGCAAAGAGATCAAGCATCAAGGATCAACAAAGTGTTGCTATCCTGTTAGTATAGGTTCTGTGTGATTAGTTAGTAGTTCACACATCATTGTCATACCATTCATTCAGTAGTGATCAGTTAGTGTTTTAGTCCTCAAAACACATAGAGTGTCGGGAGTGGTTGAACCCTTGTAAAGAACTCGACATCTAGCTTAGTGTCGGAAATTGTATAGGCGACGTCAGGTTGGTTCTACCTTGAACTAGAACCTGATATTTAGCGTTGTACCGAAAAAAGGTGTAAGCGACGTGTGTAAAGGTTTTCTCCGCCGAGAAGGGAGCTTGTTTCTTAGTGAAGAAAAACTCTCGAGTTAGAGGCTCGAGGAGTGGAGTAGGGCAAGGAAGAGAGTCCTTGTAGCTGAACCACTATAAATCTCCGTGTTGTGGTTTGATTGTTCTTTTCCTTACTTGCATTAATTATATTGTTTATTTGTGTGCATTAACTTGAAATCACGTTAAGTCTCAAAGCGAATTAAATTTAAAAACGGTAAAAACTATTCAACCCCCCTTCTAGTTTTCAACATAAGATTTTCCAGGTCATCGTAAAGGTCGTGAAATAAGGCAGTTGATGCGCTCCATCGAAGCTTTAAATTTATAAACAAAAATTACCGATTAACTAGGAACACATTCGGGCAAGTATACCCTAGTCATATATAGTATTGGGGTTGGTAAGTCAAGGTCGTCCGAAGAGACTTTGTTGCACTCAAGTATCGTTTGTTTATTTAAGCAAGTAACAAGTTGATGGTTATGATTGTCACGGATCAAACCAACAAGAAAAGCAATATTAGAAGAATCACACAAAGAACATACATGTTTGGACAAATGATCACATGGATATTAGGATGGTTATTTTGGAAAACATATTATCAAAAGTAATCCTTACGACCTTTAGAACCAATAATAATTTAGTGTTTCATAAATCAAATATGTATAAGCCTCAATCAAATGGTCATGTCATGAGCCTTATGCCTATAACAAGAAAGAATCCTTTCGAACTTTAGACTTTGATGTTATTAATTCGTGAAGTTCCATTTACTTGAAAAATGATTAGAACACATATTCAAAAGATGCCTTTCGACCCTTAATCTAAATTAAACTTTCACTTGTTATGTTTATTAAGTTTCTCATACAATCGTCACAAAGTACAAAACCAAAACATTCGTCGACTAATGAATTGAAATCAACCACTATTGAGAACCCTTTCGACATTTAGACTCAACAATGATTAATCAAGACAAAAAAAAAAAAATTAAAAAAAAAAAAAAAAAAAAAGAAAAAAAAAGACAAGTTCCAATTTAACCAAATATGATGTTATCATCATATTCCAAACAAACACTACAAATATCCAAACATCCCTTTATCACAAGTTATCATAACAGCCAAACAAGTATACAAAACTATTCCATGGTTATTTCAATCAAACACAAAGATTCAACAATCATGGTAATCATAAACATCATGAACTATAAAAGTAACAAGGTTTACCCAAAATATGAGTTACAATAGGCAAAGGTAAAGGATTTATAGAAACCGTCAAGCCTCCAATCAATTATACGCTTTCTACCAAGCCGGAAAATAATACCCAACACCTTCTTCCATGTGTTTGAGCCTTCTTCTGAAAATGGCAGAGGTTGCTGGTCTTTTGGGAGAGATAAGTTGGTGAAAATTCGTCCTTAAGGGTGGAGGGTAGAATTTCACAATGAAAACCAAGCCTAAGCACTCATATATATAGTAGAAATCAACCCTTAGCCTCTAAGTATGAAACTTGGGCACTAAGTGTCATAAAATACCAGGAAATGGAGTAAATAGAGGTAAGTGATCGGGCTTAGGGATTAATGACATTTAATAATGCATTAAAAATAACTTGGGAAGGTCAGATTGGTCCATCCGATCGGATACGGGACCATACCGATCGGATGGATGAAAAAGTTAGCTCCATCCGAATCGGTTGCGGGCCAATACCGATCGGATGGAGCATTTTCGCCAAAAATGATAAACATGAAAGTTGTAGATCCTTCTCTCCCGGTTCCGTGGCTGCTTGTATCATCTAAATCCGAGTTTGTATACTCAAATTATGGCCAAAATAGTGGAGGTGTGTCAGGAACAACGAGTCTTCAATTATTTCTTCGTTTTAGCTTCTTTTCTTCATTTCTTTTATTGTTTTCCCTCTTGTGCTTTATTTTTGAGTCTTTGGAGTGACAACTTCATGACTTTATCTTCTCGAATATACTCCAAGAGACTCGTTTTTGTCGGGAATTCTTCGTATATGCATAAATCTTCATTTATTGATCGTTTCTTCGTCTTTTTCTTGGTTTTCTTTGTCGTGAGCTTCCATGAACCTAAAATAGAAATTATACTTCATTAAGTACCATAAGTTCATAAAAGTGATCAATATATATGTATAAAATTCACGATAACGCTCCTAAAAACATGTACAATTTGAGCGTTATCAAATTCCACCACACTTGAACTTTGCTTGCCCTATGCAAATCTAGAAAAAGAAAAATCGATATTCATACCTAAATGACAAAACGAAAAGAAAATTTTAAAAATTAATTTTTTTTTTTGATATCGAAAAATATTTTTGTTTTTTTTTTAATAAAAGAGAAAATGAGCGCAAACTCCCCCACACTTAAGGGTTTGCTTGCCCTCAAGCAAATAATAAGAAAAATAGATCCCACATGGTGCATGAAAAATGATTATAAAAATTATGATGCAAATCTACCAAGTACAAGTACAAGATACGATTCATCATTTTTAAGCGTTATGGTGAAAAACCGAGATGTATGATAATACCCATAGATTTTCTTGCTTGAGTAACATTTGTAAACATCTCACGAAAAAGAAACGAAGTATAATTCACTCAATCACTCATTTATTTAGGTAGTGGAGTATATATAAGAGAAATCACACTCATTGCTCAGTCATGATCCGTTTATTACCATAGGCTTGTACAAGAAACAAAACTCCACAGACGTGGCGTGAGCGCCAAGTGTAAACATCTAAAGAGGTCTTTTATTCGGGTTGTAATGTAAAGGCTTCGATGTTGTACCAGGCTTATGTTTAAATATCTCATACAAGAACATATTAGATCGCTAGTGCGAATTCTTGATTTACTCGAACAACGGATGGTCACTAGGGCATATCTTGGATTCCTGGCGCGCTATTCACATAACGGATGGTCACTAAAATACACACTAGATCGCTGGCGCGTCATTCGATCACTCAAAAACCGGATGGTCACTAAAATATTAATGCACTACATATTTTCACAAAGCCATCACTATATCCGGCTGCTCGAAAGCTAACAACGAATAAAGTAATTTGGTAAGGGTAGGGATAAGGCATGGGAGTATTTATTAAATTGGTTTTAAAATAAAAATAAAGTCAAGTCTAAGTCCCATTGTTGCTAGTTACCGAACAAACCGCAAACCCGTAAATGATTATAGTTAACAACTTCCTCTTCTTTGAACTTTCCCATATCGATATATCGATTCGCCATAATAATATTCCTCATATTTAGCTCATTGGCTAACAACATATCACATAAATTTCTTCTTCATCTTCATATATAGCACATTGGCTATAATTGTCACCTTATAGTTGCAATGACTTATCTTCTTCTTTTTTCCTTTTTTAATACTTTTTTTCTTCTTCTTCATACATACACATCTGACCCCCCCCCCCCCCAACACTTCGTATAAGCATACACCACAAAAATACAAATAAAAAGTATGCATCCTTCGTCTTTGTCGGAATGGCACACACAACTGGCAAAGTGTGGCTAACTATCAATCATAAAAAACAATCCAACATTCCAAGCAACTAGCAACCACCATTTAGACTTCGACTAAGGGTTATGCTAAGGTTTAAAGTGTAAAATATTTTTGTATTTTTCTGGATGTAACACAAATGAAAAGGATTGGTTCGGAGGGTGAACTAAGGGTATCTAGCGCTAAAGATAAACGCTAACAAATGGGTTCCAAATACGAGGTTAACTAACCGATGTTTGTAAACGGATGGCCATTTGGTGTTATTCCTAAGGATGCCTCTTTATCACACGAATACACTTATATCACACGAATGTGATCTTACTGCGGTCTGGTAATGATTTACAAGTACAAGTTCTAGAATAAATAAAATCACCGGCACACTCATAGCAAAAGATCCAAGCATAAAAGATGTATGCTATATACGAAACAGGCTCAAATCCTCACATATTAGTGGAAAGGGCTATAATATGTGCTAGCAAATGTTATCGATCCCATAATGGATTGCAATATTAATCGGTACACATCTCAATTTTTTCAAAATTACAGATTTCACCAGTGGATTGATCCAGTTATTCTAATATATTATCCTAAAAGCGTGAAAACAATTAGATCACAAGGGCAAACAAGTATACAAAATTTTAAATTGGCCCCAAAAATTATAAATTTGAAAAGTAGTTTCGTTTTTTCTATTTACTTCCCCCCACACTTAAGTTAAGCATTGTCCAAAATGTAATGAAAATTAACTTCAAAGCATGTAAAATTGGGAAAATAAATAAATAAATAGACCAAGAGAAACGAAACTTCCCGGGCCAAGAAATCGCGATCGAACTCCATATGATAAGGTGCTAAGCAAATGCTATCTTAAGCTTATGAGATCAATCAATTTCTCATTCAACAAAACATCTCCACACCAAGTATAATATCACCAATAATCCAATCTCCAACAGCTTATTAAATCTGCAAAAATAAACTAAACTACAAAAAACTCGTAAAATTCTAAAACTCACTTTCGTAGGCATCACGGTTGCATTTAATGTATGCAACAAACCTTTTAAACCCTTCGGTGGCTGATGAGTGTGTAAATACTCATCATTTTACACCCGATAAAGACACAAAAATGACCAAAAACACCCAAATATATTGCAGATATCCTTGGTTTTGTGTTTTATGTGTTTCAGGTACCAAAGGATTGAAAACAGAGCGAAAACCGGCATTTTTGGATAGACTCGACAACAAGTGTGCATTTGATCAGACAAAGTCAAAGTCAACCCCGAGAATACCTAAACTACACAAATAGTCCTTGGAATACATTTTCAACTTTGGCAGCCTAAGTCCCTGAACTTTTGGATTCTTACACAAATAGTCCCAAAAAGTTTAACTCTTTTAAACTAATACTAAACCAAACCAATCCCTATCACTACCCTTAACCCTTTAACCCATTATCCCAGCCCAAAGATAAAACTAACCCAAGCCCAAAAATACCCCAACCCGGCCGAATTGTTTTAGTTAAACACATTAGGTCAAACTTCACTCTTCTCAACATCTCCTTCCCCAAACTTTTCTCGCTTTTCCCCTTCCCCAGGAAACCAACTCCAGACAACTTTCCCCGACAGCTTTGTCTCCTTCACCCATTCCCCAAACACCTAACCAGCCACCCTATTCCTCAAACCCAGTGATAATTCACCTTTCCCTCATCCAGGTCACCAATCCGAGTGACAAATTGGGCTCCAAAAAGAAATCAAAGGCCAAGATCGCTTCTTTTTAATCCAAGGGTTAGGAAATGCTCCAAAGAAGCACAAGTGAGTCCCCAGGACTGTTTTACCTCACAGAAGAAGCACAACAAGAGGAATGAGGATCCTTAGTTTTTTAGTATAAATAGAGTAGATTGTACCAGTTGAAGTTTAGGTTTATTTTAGCAAAAAATAGTTAAGGTATTGTAATTTTTCTTTAGTATTGTAATTTAATCTATTAGTTAATGAAATTCTGAGTTCTTTTATTGGTCAACGAAAGTCAAAGTGTTCCATTATTGCTTGTTTTAAATTTCTTTTATGTTCTGAGATTAATTTATGTGTGTATGAATTAGATTGATAGTACTTTAGAGGTTAATAATTGAAAAAGCTCAAATTAGTTTAATTCAGTTAGAGTTTGGTTTTAGACTGTTATGGGTCATAATGGGTAATTACTATTCATTGGTCATTCTGGAAAATTTGCTTAAGCTTAATCTAGATAGATAAGCTGAGTTTGACAGGTTTTGAGTTATTTGATTTAGTATTTAAGGTTGAAACTGTTGTATTAGCTTTCTAGTGGAGAATCCTGATTCAAGGTTTCTTGTTAGTTGTTAAGTAGGTAATTGTGTTATATTAGTTAGTTGCATGTAGTTTAATAGTCAGTTGCTTTTCAAACTCCTCACAAATCCTGTCCTCAGAATCTGCTTATAGCAGACTTCTAGTTTTTTTTGTTGTTTTTGCCTCAAATAGCCCATTTCAGTTTCAATATTAATCTAGTTAAAGTAGGTTTCAGTTTCCAATTTTTGTTTTACTCATAGCTTACATGGTAATCTCAATCTGTTTTAGCTTATTTCTGCATTTCTAGCTTATTATGTTAGCTTATTATTGTCTGCAAGTTAGCCCCATTCAGCTGCCCTGAACCTGCTCAGCTATTGTTCACTTGGACCATCTGATCTAGGGAGGAATTGGATAAGCAATTGTGGATGGATTTTAGGCATTTTAGGTTTGTAGATACCCTGTAGTACTAGGATGCTTTTGCCCCCTTTAGTTTCATTTTTCAGCTTATTGTGAGTGCTTAATCTTGGTCTGCAAGTTGGGCCTAGAATTGCTTTTTCTGTCCTTATGCATGTACTGATCAGCAGCATAACTGCTTATTCCAGTAGCTTATTTGTGCTTTTTTCTGTTGTTTTAAGCTTCATTTAGTTTATTAAACTGTTCCTGAGCTTTTTGTAATTTTTGGTCAAGTTTAGCTTATTTTAGCTTATTTTCTAAACTGCTTATCTGCCCAAAACAGCTTATTAGGTTTAGATAAGCTTTGCTTTTATTTTTCTTAGCTTTTAAATATAATTTTAGAATTACTTGAATTTTTCCAGATTTTTCTGTTTTCATTTTCTATTTTTAAATCATTTTATTAATTTAAATTAGTTTTAAATTCATATTAATTAATTAAAAAGTCAAAAAAATATTTTTCTTTTTCCCAAAATTTTCTTTTGTCATTTAGAATGTAGGAAAAATAGTTTGATACCCGTAGGATTTATATTTCATAGATTTCATGTTTTAGTTTATCACGTTTACGTTTTTAATTACGTTAATTGTTTTTAGTTGTAATTTTTTTTATTTCCTAGCCTATTTATTGTTTCCGTAGTTGTAATCCAAATCCAAAATCTCTCAAATTTTTATATCTCAAACACGATTCACAAACCCGATCTCACAAATTCCATTCAACTCTCATCGGGGATAACGAACCGGGTCACACATACTTCACTTGTGTTTCCTTGGAAATAAATATGACTTGATTTTAATCGATCAGTGGCCCGAGCGGACGAGTGAAGTCTCGTGAGGGTTTCCAATGAACACACCCACAAAGTTCAAAACATTTTAATTTTTAAAACAAGTACTTATTTATTCACAACGTACTAAATTAACAAAATTTAAAATGAAAAAAAAAAAACAAAATTTAAGTAGAATAAAAGAAATGATGCCCTTGCAAAAATAAAAAGACATTTAAACTTATTCGATCTAAACACAAACACACAAGAACGAAATACGAAAATTGAAAATAACAATTTTTTTTTATTTTTTATTTTTTATTTTTTTTACCGATTGGTCCATCCGATCGGTTGGGTTGGTTTCCCTTGGGCCAATTTTTACCGAGAGCTCCAACCGATCGGCATGGATTCCATCCGATTCGGTTGGCACTCTGGTGACCAAATTTCTTTTTTTTAATAAGTTTCAGTTATAAACTTTTATTGACAAAATAAAACAAAAAGACATAAGGTAACGAATACGAAAATAGACACAAGTAAATAAAACACATAAACACATATGTACTAGAAGAACATCAAGAACATAATACGACACTTAAAACAAAAATAAGATCACAAAAAATGACAAGCACATAGACGCAAGCAAACATAATTAATCACGTAACACAAATCAAAACAAAACAATCTAAAACAAGATAGTCTTATTCAAAATTAATATGAAACTAATCCGAACAAGAAGAACACGAACAAATAACACAGAGACATGCAAGAGATCACATAACATATAAAACATAAAACTCACAAAACAAGAAAAACACAAACTAGAAAAAAAAATTGGTTCAAAAGCCTCCAACCGAATCGGTTACGGGTGGTGACCGATCGGTTGGAGTGGTTTGGGTGGTTTTTTCGCAAACACTTTCGAGCACATTTAGCAAACTTTTAAATGCGTATTTTTAGAACACATGAAATGAAATCCCAACATAAAAAATTTTGATTTTTAAGCCAAGATCATTTAAGCAATGATGAAAATGAGAAATTTTTTTTAGACAAAGAGCAAGAGAGGCAATTAAGCAATCATCATGAGAAAACAAGCAAGCAAGCAATCAAACAAGAACAAAGAAACAATCATTTATGAGCAAGAGCAATATAGCATTCGAACAAATTAGCAAACAAGCAATCGATCAATATATATAGGAAACGAACAAACAAGCAAACAAACAAACGCCTAAGAACAAAAACCAAATCCCCGGCAGCGGCGCCAAAAACTTGATGCGCTCCATCGAAGCTTTAAATTTATAAGCAAGAATTACCGATTAACTAGGAACACATTCGGGCAAGTATACCCTAGTCATATGTAGTATTGGGGTTGGTAAGTCAAGGTCGTCCCAAGAGACTTGGTTGCACTAAAGTGTCGTTTGTTTGTTTAAGCAAGTAACAAGTTGATGGTTATGATTGTCACGGGTCAAACTAACAAGAAAAGCAATGTAAGAACAATCACACTAAGAACATACATGTTTGGACAACTGATTACATGGATATTAGGATGGTTATTTTGGAAAACATATTATCAAACGTAATCCTTACGACCTTTAGAACCAATAATAATTTAGTGTTTTATTAATCAAATATGTATAAGCCTCAATCAAATGGTCATGTCATGAGCCTTATGCCTATAACAAGAAAGAATCCTTTCGAACTTTAGACTTTGATGTTATTAATTCGTGAAGTTCCATTTACTTGAAAAATGATTAGAACACATATTCAAACGATGCCTTTCGACCCTTAATCTAAATTAAACTTTCACTTGTTATGTTTATTAAGTTTCTCATACAATTGTCACAAAGTACAAGACCAAAACATTCGTCGACTAATGAATTGAAATCAACCACTATTGAGAACCCTTTCGACATTTAGACTCAACAATGATTAATCAAGACAAAAAAACAAGACAAGTTCCAATTTAACCAAATATGATGTTATCATCATATTCCAAACAAACACTACAAATATCTAAACATCCCTTTATCACAAGTTATCATAATATCCAAACAAGTATACAAAACTATTCCATGGTTATTTCAATCAAACATAAAGATTCAACAATCATGGTAATCATAAACATCATGAAATATAAAAGTAACAAGGTTTACCCAAAATATGAATTACAATAGGCAAAGGTAAAGGATTTATAGCAACCTTCAAGCCTCCAATCAACTATACGCTTTCTACCAAGCCAGAAAATAATACCCAACACCTTCTTCCATGTGTTTGAGCCTTCTTCTGAAAATGGCATAGGTTGGTAGTCTTTAGGGAGAGATAAGTTGGTGAAAATTCGTCCTTAAGGGTGGAGGGTAGAATTTCACAATGAAAACCAAGCCTAAGCACTCATATATATAGTAGAAATCAACCCTTAGCCTCTAAGTATGAAACTTGGGCACTAAGTGTCATAAAATACCAGGAAATGGAGTAAATGGAGGTAAGTGATCGGGCTTAGGGCTTAATGACACTTAATAATGCATTAAAAATAACTTGGGAATGTCAGATTGGTCCATCCGATCGGATACAGGACCATACCGATCGGATGGATGAAAAAGTTAGCTCCATCCGAATCGGTTGCGGGCCAATACCGATCAGATGGAGCATTTTCGCCCGAAATGATAAATACAAAAGTTGTAGATCCTTCTCTTCCGGTTCTGTGGCCGCTTGAATCATCTAAATCCGAGTTGGTATGCTCAAATTATGGCCAAAATGGTGGAGGTGTGTCGGGAACAACGAGTCTTCCATTATTTCTTCGTTTTAGCTTCTTTTCTTCATTTCTTTTCTCGTTTTTCCTCTTGTGATTTATTTTTGAGTCTTTGGAGTGACAACTTTATGACTTTATCTTCTCGAATATACTCCAAGAGACTCGCTTTTGTCGGGAATTCTTCGTATATTCATAAATCTTCGTTTATTGATCGTTTCTTCGTCTTTTTCTTGGTTTTCTTTGTCGTGAGCTTCCATGAACCTAAAATAGAAATTATAATTCTTTAAGTACCATAAGTTCATAAAAGTGATCAATATATATGCATAAAATCCACGATAACGCTCCTAAAAACATGTACAATTTGAGCGTTATCAGCAGTTGAATCAACTGTGTGCTTGTTTGGATGCATATATACTTCTAGCATTTTCTTGAGCACCATTATCTGGTGATTCAGTTTGATGCATTTTAAGCACTCTACATTTCCAGGATTTGATGTTGAAGGTCCTGTAGTTGGAGTTCTTGATGGTCCCGCGGAATGAGTTGGAGGCGTTGAAGCTCCAGGAGAACCGGATATTAAACGGAGTCGTTCCTCCTTTCATAAGAAAATCACATCCATAATCATTTGTCCCACCCTGTTAAAGAGTAAAAACTATTATTTTTAACAACTAACCAAATTATTTATATAATACACGAAAAAAGTGTGTAATTGTTCACCTTTGATAAAGGATACGCATAGTATAGTTTACCACATGTGCGAGGTCGATGCGATTGCCGCAGAATTACGTCTCCTCGACCACAAGGACAAGCAAAAGCTTTAAATTCCGCCATCTTCATGATAACAATATGTGTTTGTGGTTGTGAGGATTTGAGAGTGTATAATGTGTTTGTGAGGATAAGAGCAGATCTGCTAACTGTTATATATTGTAAAAAAACAGAGTTTTTGGTGGGAAGTTTTGGCGCCAAAATTTTGGTGGGAAGTTTTGGTAGGAAGTGTTTGGTGGGAAGTTTTGGCAGGAAGTGTTTGGTGTTTTGAGGTTTCGAGATACGTTTGATGGGAAGCATTGAGAATGTTTTGAGAGTGGTAAGATGGCTTTATTAGACAACTGCAAGGATTTGGACTTTATATGTTATGTATATCCATAACAACTCGACTCATCCGTTTAACATGTTATGTATGTCTATAACATATCGACTCATTCGTTTAACATGTTATGTATATCCATAACATCTTGACTCACCCGTTTAACATGGGATGTATATCCATCACACCTCGAGTCATCTGTTTAACATGTTATGTATATCAATAGCATATCGACTTATCGTTTAACATGTTATGAAATCTTAGCGTACGCTAAACCCTTTCGTACGACCTTTCTACTGGACTAAGAATGAATTGTTACCGCCTCAAGTTATAAATATTGGTAGATGTGACAATAAGTTACTCCGTGAGACATTTTTTTAATCCGTTTAACATGTTAGGTTGAGGATTTTGGCGGAATTTTTTATTTTTAAGCACGAATTGTTACCGGCTAAAGTTAAAGATGCTAGGTTTGGGTTATTTATGTTAGGAAATTTACCGGGACACTTAAAAATTTGACTAGTTTTTTTATTTAATTTTAATTATATATTAAATAAAATTATTTAGATTAAATATATTTTTTTAAATTTTATAAAAGTATTTAATTTTAAATTAAAGTATTTAATTTTAAAAATAAAGTATTTAATTTTGATTATATATTAAATAAAAATATTTATAATAAAAAAAATAATTATATAAAAGTAATTAATTTTAAATTTAACTAGTTATTTTTAATTTTATAAAAGTATTTAATGTTATAAAAACTCAAAATACTGTGGACTTGTCGTCGGGACGAAAACCCTCCAAAATTTCATGAAAATTTCACTTATCCTGCCAAATCACAAAACGACAACTTACTTTATTGATCCCGACGACATGTTAGGAATTATTAGAATAATAGTTTATTTCATTCCTGCTGTTAGTGTAATGGTTCCTGCTGGCAGGTATGTAGTTCCTGCTGGTAGTACATTTTGTTTCTGCTGTTCGTTGTCATTGCTGCGGGTAATACCGTATGTTTAGAAAGTTTGTTAGAGTTAATTTAGGAAGAGATAGTGTATATCTCTTTTACACGTTTTCTTAGTAATGCGGCATTAGGGTTTCTTGTAGTATAAAAGAAACATGCGGCTATGAGTTTTGTAATCGATTGAAAACATTATTAGTTAATAAAAGATCCATAGAGGATCAAAGTTTATTAGTTACTTCTTCTTCTTTATTAGTTTATATTCAGAGATTCTCTTGTAGCGTGCTTGTGATTACATATGCATTCTACCGATCCACAAAGGCTCAAAGATCTATCAAGGAGGCACGTTCCAACAAGTGCCTCATGGTGAGTCAACTCTTTCTTGTCTGTGAGTCATGGTGAGTTGATTACCATTTGTTGTGTGGTAAGAAACCAACACTGTACCTGCAACCGGTGTTACTCAAACAAACAAGTTAGTAGACAATATAAAAGATTTTTTTTTTTTTTTTTTTTTTTAACTAATAAAGAAACAAAATAAAAGAAACATAAATAAAAGAAAGAAAGAAAATGAAAAAAATGAAAAATGTACAACAATAAGCCTAAAAGGTACCATGATAAAGCAGAAGCAACTCTGGAATCAGCAAGTTTCCCCTTGATAAGCCTTATCAACTGTTCAGCATTAGTCATATCACTACCCACCATATCAGGAGGAACTTTTAACTTATGCCTAAGCATTTGCTCCAGAAGGTTCACTGATAGTGGATATGGTAGATCCGAAAACATATACACATATAAAGCAGAAACAGTCTCCAAAACATGAACATTGGGTAGAGGATAAAACTTCCAACCACTAATCTTCCACTGATCCTGATTATCCCACACTTTGAAAACTTGACCATCTTGGTAAGTTGAATCAAAGAGCACATGAAGATCACCCATCAACAATAAACCAGTATCAACAGGAGAGTGATCTTGAAAGTAATTGGTCACCCATCCATATAGAGCAATAAGATCCTGTCTATCCACTAGATGGAGAATCTCATTAAGAAAAGTGAAATGCTTGAAAGACCCATCCTGCCTGTGAATAGTGTTAAGAACCCCCAGAGGTGTAGGAGTCAATTCCCATTTGACCAATTTATACCACATAACTGGTTCTTCATCAGTAGAGTCATCATCTAAAGCTTCCTTGATGAATGAACTATCCTCAGCTTGTAAATCAATGTGCCTAGAAGAAACTCTCTTTTTAGCTATACTCTTCTGCCTTTTGCTGGGAGTAGAAGAAGATTTTGCACCAGAAGCAACATCAGGATGTAATGGAGAAGGTGGAACTTCAGTGGGAATGGATGATGTATCCTGAGCCTTAGCAACAGGAATGAAAGATGTTGCATCAGCAGGAATAGTTGTGTCCTTTTGTGGTGCAGCAATACCAGCAGTATCAGAAGTCTTAAGCCTCTTAGAAGAAGATTCTTCTAAGGCAGGTTTAGATCTGGACACAATTTGTTTCATAATCCTGTCATAATTCTTCTTGAGTTCTTCATCTGACATTTTCTTCACTTGAGCCATGCTCCAACCAGAAGTATAGAGTGCAGTACACTGGTTCTTGACAACATTTCTCATATATGCTCGTTGTTGAGCTTGTGTCATAGGTCTGTCCCTCTTCTCTTTGGCTTTCCTTTCTGCATTTGCTTGACTCTTCTTTCTCAAAAAAGATATAAAATCCTCCAAAGTGTCTTCATTTCTTCTAGCATTTATGTACTCTAATAGTTGGTCTGCTCTCTCCTCTGCAGTCAAGCCTGGAATTGACTTAATTGCCTCAAACTTTGCTCTCAGCTCAGAATCAGCATTAATGAAGGACATAACTGAATCATCAGACTCTTCTGCTACTCTCCTTGCATACAACTCATTTTGTTTTTGCTGTTCTTCTTCCCTTTCTTTCTCAGCCTTTTCCTGTGCTTGTATCCTTGCTATCGCAGCCAAGGATGCTTCCTCTTGTCTTTGTTGTTTCTTTCACTTTTTGATTGAGGAGTTTCAATGAGAATCTCCTTTCCTTGTCTCTTTGCTGCAGCAGAATGAACTCCAGAGGGAATAGCAGCAGGATTAGAAACAGCAGGAACAGCTGTACTAGTAGAGGGAATAGATGGAGTAGCACCATCTTGATCTGCAGATATATCAATACCAGAAGAAATTCCAGAAGTATGATGCTCAGCAGGAACTTCTTGAGTAGGTGCAGTAGCATTCATGATATCAGCAGGAACGTCTTTGGCCCCATCATTAACAGCTACACTATCCATATCAGCAGGAATGGAGTCACTAGCAGCAGCATGCACAGAACTACTAGCAACAACATTGACACTTGGAGAGGCTTCAGGCATAGAAGATGCAGGTTTCCCAGTTTGTACGCCAGCCAAGGTTGCATTGGCCAACACATGAAGTGCATCCAAATTCACATCAGCCTGATCATCCTCAGAATCAGAAAGCACAACCTTGCTTTTCTTTTTCCCCAGTTGAGCTTCCAAATGTTTGACTCTGTCAAGTAGCTGAAGTATGGCTCCACTAAGAGTCTCTTTTGTGTCTTTGAGCTTTATTTCCAATGTATCAACTTTCAGCTTGGAATCCTTGAGGTCTGCCTCCAAAGCATCCACCTTTTGCTTATACCTGTCAAGTAAAGTGGTAAGAGGAACTGGATCCTCAGCTCCACCAGCAGGAGTACCTGTGGTGTTGGGAGCCTCATTGGATCTGGGTGGAGAGTCATGAAAGTCTCCACCAATGGTAGTGTCATCATCAACAGGCTGGCTAATGGGACTAGGAGAGGGTAGTCTTGTAGGTGACTCAAGAACAACAGTTGTGGCTTGGTCAACATTAGGTTCAACATTGCTTACTGGCTCACTACTAGGGGCAACTGGGGTATTGGGCCTAGGAGAGGGTGGTTATTGGGCATTAGCAGCAACTGATGCACTTGCACCAGCAGCATTAGAAGTTCCAACACCAGCAGCAACAGGTGGTATGTTACCACCAGCAGCATCAGCTGTACCAGCAGAATCATTGCCCCTTGGCAACATGGCTGGCAATAGAGGCTGATGTTCACCCTCAAATTTATACCTCATGGTAGCAAACAATTTACCAGTCAACCTAGCCATGATCCTAGGTGTGGGGTCAGTGGTCTGAACACCTAAGACAATTTGCAAGAATCTAGGGTACATAAGGAATTTGTGTTTAGCATGTACTAAGTTCCCAACCATCCCCTCAAAGATATACTTAGACCAGTTATACACCCTCCCATCAGACAGAAAAATAAGACCAGAGGCAAGAGGACTTGAGAATTGATCCCAACCTCCTGACTTGATACTAATGCATTGTAAAAGGGTGTGAATGAGAAACCTCCATTGAGGAGAAAGCTTATTCTTATAAAAGGTAAAAGTACCAGTGACAGGATATCCAATGGCCGCCATACCATCCAGAATTTCTTGCTCTGTTAAGTTATACATCCCTTCCTCATCATTCAGTTGAAGATGAGTGCGAATGGACCCCTCAGTGACGATGTATTCATTCCCATCAATTGTTGCTACTATCTCCTGGGTCTACCCACAATAGTTCGTACAGCAGCAGTAGCCCAAAATTGTCTCACCAACGAATCATATACTACCGTTGGACAATGAGTCAAAGCAAACTGAATAGAGGACCCACTCAGGAAGGTGAGTACCTCATCATACCCTGTACTTCGTTTAGAGATTTCAAGATACCCCACTTTGTTGTGATCATCTTTGTACTGTAATGCCGCCATAGTGATGAATCGATTGATGAGTTGGGTGAATGAGAAGTGATGAAATGGATGTTAGAGGAAAATGATGATTTGGGGAGTGGTATGAACAATTTAGGTCATTTATATGGTTACCAAACTTAGCAATTTAAATTGCAAGTATCTCGCGAACGTATCTTTGACCAATTTGACTTTAATTCAATCCCTAAATAAATACCCAAATTCTTCAATACCAGCAGCAACCACAAGTCAACCAGCAGAAACAGAAGGTCAACCAGCAGGAACAAACTGCTGTTTGACCAAAACTCACAATTAACTCCAGAAAGTCAAATCCTTAATTAACGCCATTCCTGAAAGAAATTTATTTCAAAACCAACCCAACATTTAATTGCCTTTACCTTCCATAAGTTTATAAAAGGCCTTGAAAAATCAACATTACACAACATATACTGCAAACCCTAAATCAAATTATTCACACCCAATGAGCTCCTCCAAGCCAACGATTGTAGAGATTTCCTCTGATTCATCTTCCGAGTCATCAGGATGGACCAATTACTTTCCACCCAATCACTCTAACCTCACCAGCAATAACCAAAAAGGCAATGAAAAGGCTGAACCATTATCCTCTGATGAACTTCCTACTCCCCCACCATATGTGGACGATTCATCCTCCTCTTCTTACTCATCTGATGATGATGATGATCTTATTGTACTATCAGATGTACTAATAGGGGATTTTGAAAGGGCTGCCTCATTAATGAGTATGATCCCTGTGCCTATGAAGAAGCCATCTCAACCAAAGCCAAGAACACAAGTGCTGGGACTCCCTTGCCTGAGGGTGTGGGAAGCCATTGATGGTAGAGGAGTCCACAAAACCATGCCTGATTACAAAGGGAAAGGGAAGAGATAGATAGAGTAGAGGAGTTGGTAGCTGGCTGGGTGGTTTTCTGGGTTTGAGGAATGTGTGTATGGTTTGTTGATGTTGTTTTGATTGATGAAAAACTCTGTCGTTGGATCTGTAATCTTACTGTTTATGATGAATAAGATTTTTATGTTTCTTGGTTACTTGAGATCCTATACTTATTATTTGCTTCAACTCAAAACCTGCAAAAGGATTAGAAGACACAATATACAAAGAATATACAAATATATAACATCTGCAAGACAAAGTTAGTGAACATTAATAAAACTTAAGAAAAATGTTAGTTAATACACACTATACAACATTAAGCCTCCCCTTAGGCATATGCCTCCCCTCAATATCAATTTCCCATCCTTTTCCCATATACATTGTGTCATAGTAAACAGGCCTATTAGTATTCTGAAAGTAAGAGCTTGTAGGTCTGTTAAATGGTCTAGCAGCACCGCTTTTCCAACCAGCAGAAACATGTCTACCAGCTGGAACTGGTCTACCAGCAGGAACTGGTTTACCAGCAGAAAAGGTAGCTCTGCCAGAGCACTTTTGTGCTGCTTTAGGGATAAAGGGTGGAATCTTATCAACATCATTCAACATAGGTCTAGTCTGCTTTTGTCTAGCACAAGCACCCATTTTATCCTCATAGAAATCACAGTCTTTAATGAGGTGAGAATAACTACCACACATAAAATCATATTTCTTCCTAAAAGACTTGTTCTTCACATGACCTCTTTTATTACAAGCATAATTATTAAATCCAAAATCAGAAACAAAATTATTTTTATCAGAACATAAAGAGTTGTCTTCAAAAGAAGCTGTCTTTGAAATAGGTTCATCAGCAGCTACTCTTGAGTAGAAGTCATGTGACTTGGGTTTTGTAGACTTTTCACTTGAATCACATGAGGTATAGTCTGTGGACTTAGATTCAGAGGACTTGTCACTGTTAGAACAAGAGACAAAGTCATTAGTTTTACAATCAGAATCAGGTAAGTCATTTGACTTTTTGCCATAAGTCATTTGTGAATCATCAAAGTCACTATGGGGAGAGGTAGGCTTAAATGTTCCAGTTATTGGTGGAGGAACAACATTCATTCCTCATTCTTTTACAAACTTTACAGGTTTTTGATAGTTTACAGGTTCAGGGTCAAAAGTACTTAGCTCATTAGGGTCATAAACTTGATCTGGCCCTATGTAATCTCCATACCCTAAACCTATTTTACACCTGATAGACTGAGTACTATTGTTTAATTTAGCTAGGTTTTTAGATTGCTTTTGCCAAGTATTACACCTGGCCACTTCTTTATCTAATTTGGTTTGTAAGTCCTGTTTTTCTAAAGACACCCTAGCATTTTCAGACTCAGAATATTTAAGCAAGTTAGTGGTGTTCTCTAAGTCCCTCTCCAAAACCCTTATCTTTTCCTCATATGCTAACTGTTGGGTTTGATACCAAGCCTTTTGTTTCTATAATGTTTTCAGTGAGTTTTTATAGGCTTGAACTTGAATATAATAATCTTTATACTGACTATCTATATCATCAAATTCCTTTTTCAGTTCAGCATATTTAATTTCACAACCAAAGGGACAATTTTGTACCTGAGATGGGTAGCCCATCAAACCAAATTCCCCCGCCACTTGTGCCTCAGCACCATATCCAGCAATCATCCAATAGACCTTTGCAGCTCCTCTTACTGCATCAGCTACCTCATGTTTTTCCCAATCCAGCATGGAATCCACAGACAGCAAGGCTTTGGGTTCTTCTGACTCTAATTCTTGAATCTTGAAAGCAGAATACCTTGTTTTGTCATCCACCTTCTTATCTGTGCATTCTCTAGCAAAGTGACCTGGTTGTGAGCATTTGTAGCATCTCACCTTCCTCTTGTCAAACCTTGCTCCTTCCTGTCCATCGAATTTGATCCTCCTCCCTGCCTTCTTCTCAAATCTGTTAACCTTCAATGACAGCATAGCCATCTGCCACTTGATGTCCATCTCTTCCAGATCCAGTTGATCAATCTGGTCAAAGTCTTCATAGGCAATTTGCTATTGTGGAGCACTTTCAGCAACAAACGAATGAAGAACTTCCTCAAGCACATTGTCAGACCTTGACTGTGATCTAGGTGTTGCAGGGGAATAGGAAACTGATGAAGAAGAGGGGGTTGGGCTATCACCATATGAGACCTTGTTAGTACTGGTAGCACTAACAAATGCAGTATGAGTTGGAGTGTGAGATGAGTAGGTTGAAACCCCTTTGATGTCAATTTCAAGGGTCTTGAGCTTGTTGTAAAGATCATCAAAACTCATGAAATCGAGCCCACCTCTGGCCTTAAGGGTGATGGAAACCTGAGACCAGGATGGAGGCAGAGCCCTCAAAAACTTGGTGTTGCAGTCTTCATTGTCTGGCTTGGCCTGCAACTGGTTGAGTTGGCTCAGGATCTTTTGAAACCTGTCATAACCTTTGTGAATCCCTTGAGCCTCAGAGGTCTCCCTTTGTACAGCAACCTGCTCCTCTGCTGATACAGGTGGAAGTATGATGATGTTCCCCTTCTGATCTCTCCCAGTTTTCTTCTTGCTGTTCCCATTCAGGATCACATTCCATAGGTTATGATCACTGTTTGAGATCCAGTACTCCATCTTCATAGCCCAAATCTCGTACTCATCTTTCTTGAGGTATGGGAATTTAGCATTACTGTTAGACACAGTGGTTGTGACTATTTGTTGTTGGACTTGTGAAGTTTCAGGTTTTTCATTATTGATGACAGACTCATCAGGATTGACGTCAGCCATTGTGAAAGGGTTTAAGAGATTGTTTAGAAAACTTTTTCTTCTTTGACAGAGATCCTTACCAGGCTCTGATACCACTTGTTGGAACGTGCCTCCTTGATAGATCTTTGAGCCTTTGTGGATCAATAGAATGCATATGTAATCACAAGCACGCTACAAGAGAATCTCTGAATATAAACTAATAAAGAAGAAGAAGTAACTAATAAACTTTGATTCTCTATGGATCTTTTATTAACTAATAATGTTTTCAATCGATTACAAAACTCATAGCCGCATGTTTCTTTTATACTACAAGAAACCCTAATGCCGCATTACTAAGAAAACGTGTAAAAGAGATATACACTATCTCTTCCTAAATTAACTCTAACAAACTTTCTAAACATACGGTATTACCCGCAGCAATGACAACGAACAGCAGAAACAAAATGTACTACCAGCAGGAACCACTACCAGCAGGAACTACATACCTGCCAGCAGGAACCATTAACACTAACAGCAGGAATGAAATAAACTATTATTCTAATAATTCCTAACATCGACGACATGTCGTCGGGACAATTAAAGAAGTAAACAAAAAGTAGATCTCGTCAACACTTAGAAACATAATCGATCTATCTCAATTATTGCTCTCCTCGCCAGCGATTACACCACCACCACCAGTACTCCACCACCACCACTAGTACTCCACCACCACACCATCACTACACTACCACATTCGCTACACCGTACACCACCACCACCACAACAAACCACCACTACACGAGCACCATTGTGCACTTCTCCTCCTCCTCTTCTCATGTTTAATTCTTTCCTCAACCATTCACTTGTTTAATTCTTCCTCTTCTTTCTCACTTTTTTCTTCCATACGAAGCAGGTATCTTTAATTTTTGTTATTTTTTTGATTTTATTAATTTATGTAATGTAAGTGTTAATTTATGTAGCATTTGTTATTTTTTTTTTTCTATTTTTTTTTTATTTTTTTTACAGCCAAGAGCCTAGTGCGAGAGCCGAGATAGCCGAGACATAGGTAATGTGGTCTCTTCTTTATTTATTTTTTAAACTTTTGGTATCCTGACGACATGTCGCCGTTAAAAGTTTTAGCTCTTGTTTTACGCAACCGGTATAAATGTGCTCTCTTTTTATATAATCCAAGCCCGAGACCACAGCTCGAGACAGCAGCCCGAGCCGGCAGCCCCAGACCACAACCCGGGACCACAGCCCGACATGAGAACAGTATGTTGTTATTTCATGAATAATTAGCAATTTGAATATTAGATGTGAGAGGATGCACGATACACTATAAGGTTGTTAGACCTTTGTTGCTTTGTGTATGTGATATGTTTTTTTAATATGATTAAGTATGCGGAATCTACTTAACCACACTTAGAAGGTTATTTTGGTTATGGAAATGGAAAGTAATGCTTTAGTAACGAACAATGAACATGCAATGTTAACACCAAACGATTCAATATTATTCAAGATAATACGAGTGATCTTCACTATCACTAGGGTTACAAAACCTTGAATCTTATGTTTTTATGACTTATGATATTGTTGTGTTTGTTCTATGTTCTTAACAGTTATAAATTGAGCACACAATATCTAGTCTAAGATTTCTCTTTTATAGTCCAAGAGAGATCTTTACAATATTGTCAAGTCTAATCGAACACATGCTTGAGAGTGTCAGTCATTAAGATACAACATGTATCTGTGTTTACAACTTGTTACTGAACACTTTGTCTAAAGATATTATCTACCGTGTATTGTTGACTTTAATACACATAATATCTTTGTATACTTATCTACTCAGCAGCAGAATACTTCGATAGTTATCCACTTAGCAGTAGAAAGTTCTTCACCAGCAGCATAATCATTCAGCAGTAGAATGTTTAACGCTAGCAGCAGAATCAAATGCTCTAGCAGTAGAATGATACTTATGAGTATTTCTTGAGCAGAACCCGATATTAATCTTCTTGAATATTTAATTCCCAACAATCCTCCCCTAAACATGTGAATCCTTTTCAACATGTTTCTGAATTAAATTATGGATTGTGAAGATCTTTCAAACACTTCTGAAGTCAGATTCTTGATCTGGGCTATCTTCTGTTCTTCAAGATTAAATATCTTTCTCAGTAACTCATCTGCTATTTTCTTTTGACTTTGACAATATTAGTACCTATCTTCAAGCTTTAAACAAAGCCTAAAAGATGGTGCAATTTCCTTGGATGAAGGAATTATAAGAGGCAATGATGCTGTGTATCTTGGATGCTTGTTTCAACAAGTGAAATCATCTATCAGCATGCCTTTGTAAGTGATGAACAAACGTAGTGAACTAAAATTGAAACTTTTCTCCGTTTGACCTAGATAGAACTTTCTCCTTTTGAATGCTTCATCCCTTCTGAATATACATAATACTCCAGAATCTTGTTCATGAAGAAGAGATTATCAGCTCTATTCTTGTCATTTTCAACCTCTATGTCATCATCTTGTATGCTCTTGTCTTTTCCTCCCTTTCATTGGTTAATCTTCCTTCTTTGGATTTATTTCCTCCCCTGAGATATTTCCTCCCCTGGATTGCAAATAACATTTTATCCTCCCCTGTTTGGAAGATCTCTCACCATCATCCCATCATCATCTGATCTACCAATGTGAACTTGTTTTCAGACAATGTTGTACATGAAGCCATCAATTCCTTAAGAGTTTATGTGCTGCCCTCATCACTTCTAGGTGTGTTAACTCCTATGAGAGGTGATTCATGGGGCATTGACTCATTATCCATCAATGGATGGTTTTACTGAGACCCTTTGAAAATCGTTTTTAAGAAAATTTTGACTTAGTAGTATGTTCATGATTTTATTATAGAAAAATCATACTGCTTTCAACCATTTTGAAGGGATTAAGTGTATAACAGACACTTAATCTAGAATTCGGTTTAAAGCAACCTCTGGTTGTGTGAGAACCAATGTTTTTCAGTTATAAATAACTGCATGTGTAAAGATAAACCTATTCAAAAGGCTTTCTTGACAGGGTTTCCAGCTCATAGCAATTGTTACCTCTAACACAAGTGTTAGATTCACTTTTACTAGCTGTTCTTTCTATCAGATGTCCTTAGACTTGCTCATTATACTTAAAAGTATAAAATGATAGAAAGTGAGTTGTATCAGTTACTTTCTGATCAACTAAGTCATCAATTCAATGTGAAATTTCATAATCAGGTTTCAAGAAAGAAGTTTTAAGGAGGTTTAAATTCCCAAACTCTTTCTATCATGAACCTATTATGTCAGCAACTGTATTATCATTCTGCTGCTCACACATTTCACTTGAAACATCCTTTGTGTTCACATATTCATACCTGAAATTGTTAGTCTAAAACCAAAAAGAACAATGTACAAAGTACTTGTCTTGAATTAGAATAAACATATGACTAACTGTATGAATAACACAATTTAAATTTGTACTAGCAGCACAAACTTTTGTAATAGCAGCATTAACTTATAAAGTTAGCAGTACAACCAAAAATTTATATACAAAAACACATTAGATTGAAAAATTCAAAGATTAAGCATTCCAATACTTGCTACCAAGTACTGAAACCTTCCAACATCAAAAGCTTTTGTTAGCAGATCTGCAAAGTTGTGTTCTGAAGCAATTTTAAGAACTTGAATTAATCTTTTCTCATTGCAGTCTCTTATAAAGTGATGTCTAATTTCAATGTGTTTTGTTTTAGAATGTTGTACTGGATTTTTAATAATGCAAATTGTACTACTATTATCAATATGAATGACAGTGTTCATAAAATTGTACCCATAGTCAAGAAGTTGGTTTTGAAGCCATAGGACTTGAGCACAGCAACTTGCAGTAGCTACATATTCAGCTTCAATTGTTGAAGTAGCCACAATAGTTTGCTTCTTACACTGCCATGAGATAAGTCTACACCCAAGGAATTGACATCCTCTAGTTGTTGACTTTCTGTCCAAGCTAGCACCAGCATAATCACTATCCGAAAATGCTACCAAGTCAAAAGGTGACTCCCTTGAATACCATAGACCCAACCTTGGTTGACCATTGAGATATCTAAAAATCCTCTTGACTGCTGTTAAATGAGAAACCTTTGGAGTTACTTGAAATCTTGCACAAGCACAAACAGAGAACATGATGTCAGGTCTTGATGATGTGAGATACATCAAAGAACCTATCATAGATCTGTAAGTGTGTACATCTACATTGTCTCCATCTAAATCTTTAAGAAGTGGCTTCTCAGAGACCATTGGTGTGCTTGCTATTCTTGAATCAGCAAATTGAAATTTTCTAAGTATCTCAGCAACATATTTGTCTTGAGAGATAAAGATTCCTTCTCTTGATTGCTTAACTTGCAGACCCAAAAAGAATATAAGTTCCCCCATGGAACTCATCTGAAACTTATCATGCATAAGCTTCTCAAACTCCAAACACATCTCCTTCCTTGTAGACCCAAAGATAATGTCATCCACATACACCTGCACTAACAGAAGATCCTTATTGTGTTGTTTGATGCACAGTATCTGATCAATCTTCCCTCTTTGAAATCCATTCTCTATTAAGTAGGAAGCTAGTGTTTCATACCATGCTCTAGGTGCCTGATGAAGGCCATAAAGAGCCTTAACTACTCTGTACACTTTTTCTGGATGGTCAGGATCAATGAAACCTGGAGGTTGTGAGACATACACCTCTTCTTCAATAGTACCATATAAAAATGCACTCTTGACATCCATTTGATAAACTGTGAAGCCTATAAATGAAGCATAAGCTAAGAAAATCCTAATTGCCTCAAGTCTTGCTATTGGAGCAAAAACCTCATCATAGTCTATACCTTCTTCTTGTGTTTACCCTTGGGCTACTAATCTAGCCTTATTCCAAATCACTATTCCCCTTTCATCCCTTTTATTCTTAAAAACCCATCTAGTACCAATTACCTTTGCATCCTTAGGTAAATCAACTAGCACCCATACCTTCTGAATCTTAAACTGAAGAAGCTCCTCTTGCATAGCTTTCACCCAGCTTGAATCATCTAGGGCTTTAAGAATGTTCTTTGGTTCTGCCTGAGAGAGAAAACATACAAACAAGCTTGGCAAGTATACGCATCTCCCCCACTAAAGCCAAGGAATAACAAGTCAAAAGCGGTAAAAAGGGTTTGTAGGTTAAGGGTTAATCATTCTTTTTAATCTCTATCGATCTCAAATTCCAGAAAAGGCGACAAAATCACAAATACATGATCGAATCCACGAACACGATACTTGCAATTGCTCAAATCCTTAACTCGGATAGGCTAAAGATAGGACCAAGTAATCTTTACCAATAATATTATATCAAAAAGGGCGACAAAATCATAAATACATAGCCGAATCCACGACTACGATACTTAAGATTGCTCAAATCCCTAATCTCAATAAATCAAAGGTTTGGATAAAGAATAATATAGGGTATGGATAATATTTGGGATACAAATTGGTGTAAAATGAAAAATAAACAAAACAGATAAATTAAAATCCTAAGTGTGGTAAATTGCTTTCCCAACCATCCCATAAATAAGACTCATATCATTGAATAACTCACACTTTAACACTTGAAACACACGCTTTAGGTAGACACGAATTATACTCAACAAGATCTCAATCAAAGAATAACCTTAGTTGGCGTTCCCATAACGGCCAACTCCCATTCAATCCATAAATATAATATATAACAAATAGTGGTGATATCGACCACTTAATACAAAACTTTACATAAGTTGTTTAAAATAAACTTCCAACTTTTCCTTTTTCTTTTTCTTTTCTCATTTTTTCGATTTTTTTTTATTTTATTTTTTATTTTTTTTTAACTTGAAACATAAACATAGATGTGTAAAATTTCACCACATCACTATAACGATAACTCTGGATAATTTTTCCATACTTTTCATGACTTCAGAAATAACGGTAATAGTGAAAGTAGTAAACACATGAAAAATAAACTCAAAGATATACAATATTTACTTTCACTCCAATTGCATTGTGCAATTTCCTGACTCAACCAAAGATAATGAATTACGCTTGCGAACACAGGTAATGTAAGGAAACACACTTTGCCTAAAGCAATTAACCAACCACGGATTTTAATCTACAGGGTAGGCTAAGGTGTAAGGGTGTAACGAAACATTATAACAAAGGTGTAAGAAACGAAAAGAATGGCTCTGAGTGTTTTTCTAGGGGTATCTTACTCTAAAAGTGAGAGTAACAAAAGGTTTATACAGGGGTTAACTAACCAGTGTAGTTAGTTAATATCACATAACATATAAAGGCTATTTGGGTGTAATCCTAGAAATTTACCAATTTAGACAAGTCATTCCAATTACGTAAATAATACTTATTATGGTGGTCTCGAATAGTATACAAGCCAAGTTCTAAAGTTTACAAGTCACCGGCACACTCATAGATTTGTGAATTTTTGAAAAGTTCACAATTTTTGAAAATAACGTCATGTGTGCAGCTATGTAATTTAGACTTTAAATAAAAACATGCTAAAAATTTTTAATTTTGATATAATAAGCGCATTTTAAGCATATTTTGAAAAAGTTTAGGACAAGTAAGTGTTCTAATTCTCCAATCCCCCCACTTAAGTTAAACAACGTCCTCGTTGTTTGTATCAAAGATTAATTACTGGAAAAATAAAAGAATTAGAACAGAAAAATTCCCATGAGATTTGCTCGGTATGATCCTCCATTATTCGTATAAGAGCAAAAATCATCTTTCTTGTGGATGAGAACGTTTAAGCTTCATATTTTATGTATCCACAGGAAATGCAGGAATCTATAATACCATCAAGACTTAAACACACCTAAGTTAAGAAAGGTTCAAACTTGCATAATACATTAGTAGTTAGTAAAAATAAAACTTAAAAAATTAAACTGAAAATCATCAGGTCAGTCGATACGCCGTATCTTATGGAAGAAGATACGCCGTATCGAGCCTGGAATAAATACGAATCAGAATAGAAGATGCGTCGCATCCTTAACCAGGGATGCGCCGCATTAAAATACTGACAGAAAGTTTTAAAGTTAAAAATAAAAAATGCAGAAAATAAAGTAAGATATGACCAGTGCAGGAGATGCGTCGCATCTAAGGATTGAGATGCGCCGTATCTTCTGCGGGCCTGACTGACTCGACACAGAACATAAAAGTAAAAAAAATTCCGGGTTGTCTCCCGGTCAGCACTTGTCTTTATTCCAGAGTCTTCAAGTTAGACTCACGTTCAGCTCTTTATTTAGATCTATTGATCCCCACATGTCCGTGCACGATGTAGTTGCGAATTACTTCATCACGAACATATTCCGGCCCCAATTCAAGTACACCTTTGTAGAATCCTTTCATCTTTTGGTACGGATACTCGATCCCTTTCTCAGCGTCATTTTCATCTACAAAAAGAAATGGTGTAAATTTGTAACAACATTTATTAGGGGCATGTTTAAACCTTGGGTGAGCACGAGGCATCATGTAAGTGATAACGTTGCTTCCACTTTTAAAGGTGATCTTCCCTTCAAATCTTTTAGCGTTAATTTCGACCTCCCGACAAAATGGTTTCCCAACGATCACGTCACCCATCTCAACATCACGATAAGCATCCATGTTTTCCACCACGGTGAAATCTGTAACAATAGTTAAATTCCCAACAAAAATAGGTACATTCATGAACACTCCAACTACGTTTTTCCCTCTATACTCAACTTTGTTTTTCATTATAGAATTATAGAAATCTTTTGACATTACATTAATTGGTAAAATAGGGAAAAAGTTGGCACTAACCTGTTTAAATCCTATCATGCAAGGAAATTGTAAATTATAAGCACAATCTACATGGATCTTTCAACCATAATCACAGAAACTAGGATATCCTTCAAATTCATCATAATTCTTAGTGTTGATCATATTGATTCTAGGTATATCCATAATTTCTCCTTCTTCAATTTCGGGTTCTAAATCCTCCATAAATTGATCATTGATTCCTAATGGTAAATTAAGATCATTTAATTCAATGTAGTCTCCACTATAGGTCTCAAGTGATTCATTGTTTATCAAGGTTTCTCTCATAAACCTAGCTTCTAGATCGAGGTCCATACTTTCTCTTAATCCTAGCACATAGACGCCTCTAATTATGCTTTTAACAGGATCTTGGCACTTATAGACTAGTTTATTATTCCCTACCCTTAATGAGATTTTTCTTTTAAATACATCAATCTTAGCATGGGCGGTAGACAAGAAAGGTCTTCCAAGGATTAAAGGAATCTTAACATCCTCGGGCATATCTAATATAACAAAGTCTACAGGGAAAACAAACTTCTCAATCTTAACTAGCACATTATTAGCAATCCCTTCAGGTCGTTTTACCGTTTTATCAGCCAATTCAATAAGAAACTTAGTTGGTGCTAATTTTCCTAGTCCTAGGGTAGTGAATGTCTTAAGGGGCATTACACTAACGCTAGCTCCTAAGTCAGCTAACACATTATTGAAAGATATATCATTAATAGAACAAGGCAAAGTAAAACTTCGTGGGTCTTTTTCTTTATGAGGCAAGGCATGTAAGTCGGTTGCAGAGCTCTCTTCTTTCATTGTAGCCTTGATCTCTTCTTCAATCTTCGTCTTCTCTTCGAGTAACCTCCTTAAACTGATTGAAGAATTAAAGAAAAATTCGGGCTTTGCAGCATCATTACCATTCATCAATCTTCTAGGTATGTTAGGCGTGACTTCCTCAGTGGTGCTTATTGCCTTGACATGATCTCTTGGGTTGGTTTCAGTTGAGCTAGGTAAACTTCCGTATCCCCTTTCTTGAAGAACTTTGCTCATTTGTCCAATTTGTTGTTTCAATGCTTTGATCGAAGCTCCTTGATTTCTTGTAATAGTGTCCGTTGAGGCTCGGATTTCTTTGATCATAGCAGTGTTCGCTTCATGTCTTTTAGCAGCATCGGCCATAATTTGTTTTAGAGTGTCATCTAAAGTCTGCCTCCTCTCTTGATAAGTGGGATTAAAATTGTTCTTTTGATAGAATCCCGGAGTAGCTTCCCTAAATCTTCCTGAAGGTCGGAATGGTTGTCCAAATTGTGTGTAGTATGCTTCTTCAAACGTCTCACTTTCATTCTTATTAGGGCAATCTTTAGTGTAGTGAGGTCCTTCGCATTTTTCACATCCAACTTGGGCAGCATACACTTTCTCATCACGCTTCTTCATCTCTCTACTAATTTTATCCAATTGAGCTTGAATAGCAGCAAACCCGTCAAAATTAGTGCTGCTCTTAGATCTAGTAGAGGTCCCATCGTGCCATTTTTGAGAATGATCAGCAGCTTCTTGGATAGCTTTCCTAGCATTGGCTGCACTCATTTGAGGCACAGCTCCCTTAGCATCCAAGATTTGTCTAGTAGGCACGTCCAATCCTTGATAGAACAATATTATCTCCTGCATTTCACTTAGATAATGTTGAGGGCATTTCATCAATAAGTCTTTAAATCGCTCCTAAGCTTGATAAAGAGTTTCATCAGGCTCTTGCTTGAAACTGTTGATAGCCTCCATCTTTTTAGCGGTTTTAGTAGGTGGACAATATCTTTTCAGGAATTTGCTCTTCAAATCTTCCCATGTAGTGATTGAACTAGCAGGTTCATTTCTTAGCCACTTATTAGCAGCTCCTTTAAGTGAAATTGGAAAGACTCTTAGCATAAGTTGATCGTCAGAGACTCCTTCTGTAGTAAACAAATCTGCAATCTCGAGGACCTTTTTAACATGTTCATTAGCATCTTCATGTTCTGATCCACTGAAAGCATTTTCTCTTAGCTCCTTGAGAAACTGACCCTTCAACTCAAACTTTGACTTTTCATCAAATTTTGGTCTAGCAACTCCTGAAGTGTAATCAGCACGGGTTTTGTTCATGTATTCCTCCATAGTAGTGTTTTCTGCCATTGTTTCTGTTTCTACTTCCTCGTTCTCTTTAGAAAAGTAATCAAGCTCGAACGAACTTGAGATATCAAAGCTTTTTGTGTTGAAAAGCCTTCTAAGCGAATGAAAGGCTCGTTCAGGATCTTCGAAAGGTGTAATCAAGTTCTTAGTTGAACTCCTGGTCATGCACTTCCTGAAACTATCACAAAAGCATCAGTAGGGTATGTTCAAGAAAGTAGTATATCAGAAAATCAACAACGAAAACGGAATACGAAAAATAAAAGTTACTGATATCAGCAGACGATGCGCCGTATCCAAAAAGTTGGATACGCCGTATCTTATAATCGTTAAAATTTAATCAGACTTTTATTCAGAAAATAGATACGCCGCTTAGAATTTTAGAATGCGCCGTATCGGTTTAATTTATCAAAAATCTATTATACTTATTAAAATTAAATGCGTCGTATTAACAAAAGTTAATGCGCCGTATTTTCGTTACGTTTCAAAATATAAGATTTTTGATTCAGAAGATGCGCCGTATCGATAAAAATTGATGCGTCGTATCTGTTTAATAATTCGAAAACTGTTTTTAATTTAAATAATAAATACGCCGTATCTGTTAAAACAGATGCGCCGTATGGCGTTAACATTTAGAAAAATTTCTTATTAAAAACGGAATACGCCGTATCTTGGGGAAAGATGCGTCGTATCGAATTTATTAAACGCGTTGTATTTTATAAAAATTAAACGCAATACGCCGTATCTGTGAAAACAGATGCGCCGTATCGTTTGAATTAGCTCAGTACAACGATAGCAGAATGCAAGAAAAATAAAAAGAAAAACAAAAATAAAAACAAACGAAAAGAAACAAAATTAAACACACAAAAACAGAAAATATGCAAATAATACAATGAATGCAAATTAACTAATATACAACGGAGTTAGTGGTTAGAATTAAAAAAAATTAAAACCTAATTAAAATACTAATCAAATTAACAGATAATAACAATTCACTCCCCGGCAGCGGCGCCAAAAACTTGATGCGTGTGCTTGTTATGCTCTAATTTATATCCACGGTGTGTCGTTGTGGTTTTAGCAGTATTCAAGTTTTAAATTTATATTTAGCCGACTTATCAATAAAACACACACTTTAACGAGCAGTGTACCCGGTCAGTATGAATATAATGGTAAGTAGAGTGTCGATCACTAAGAGTGGAACGTATTATCTAGTTATTCTAATCAGTATTTTAATATCTTAAGTTAGCTATACAACCTAATCTAACGCAAGGGGGTTTCAGCCTGAGAGACTGGCACGGTTTGGTTATGATTAAATATAAACTAAACTAATAGGCACGAATCAGCGATTAGCACACACGTACACAGATAGATACTTGAGACAATAAGAAGACCTGTCCTGATAGTTGAGTAGCTTGTCACTTGTTTTATTGCTAGTTTTATATGAAGTGTATGTAATTAACCCTTTCTCGTTGGCTCTAATCTTATCGGCGAGTAAACCCTTAATGATTACTTATGTCTATCCTATTTACCTTTCTTCCAACTTTTCTACAGACGATAGAATGCATAGGCGATAAAATAAATAGGCGAGGACAGAGGCATGGCGACCCGATCAATGCTCAGCTAGACACAGAGGTTATCAATGCACTAATAAAAGTCACCAAAGACATCAACATATAAACTTTAATTAATGGGAAAGCAATTTTAAGGGGAGTTGAAGTGCATGATTAAATCAATGACACAAGCCCATCAATCCTGATAAATTAAAGTGTACTAATACAATAAAACAAAACTACTTAATGAATTGAATACATGCAGGACCTTCTTACAGCTCTTGTATCTTCGTTCAGGGTGTGTCTTGTGCTGCTACTTCGTCTGAATTCGGCCTAGGGTTTCTTCTGTCTTCGGTCTTCTTGTGTAGAATCGAACTCCGAAATTCGTCTGACTTTGGGGTATTTATAGTTTCTGTCTGAGGGCTAGATGCGGCGCATAGGATAAGTAGATGCGGCGCATTGACTTAACTTCGCGTGGGGTCCAAGATTAATATATTCTGGAATATTCGTACACCGCCAGAAGATGCGGCGTAACTCCATTCTTGTATGCGGCGCATGTCCTTTACCGTCTTGGATTATAACTTGTGAAATCTTGATAGTGATGCGCCGTATATAATAAGTAGGATGCGGCGTATCTGGAGCAGAATGGTCTTGATCTTGTACATTTCAGTAGACTCTTAACATCTTGCTTGTTTTGCTCCATAATTAGTCCAAAATCGCCAAGTTTCACATAATACTTGTTTTTACCTGAGAATTACAAAAGTAAACATTAACGTATCGATTCTCACAGATAATATAATAAAACAAGTCAAATAAATAGGATAAATGATGATAATAAAATGTACTTATTTGAGTTCATCACCTGTCATGTGCCTTGAACATCCACTATCTGAGTATCCTTGATCCTCTTGTTTATCAATTGAATGTTCCTGCACAGAAATAAGAAGTATTAGTTTCCTTTGGGGACCCAAGCCATTACTGACTTGGATCTGCCTCTTGCATCAATGAAATTTAATCTTTTGAGAACAGTTGATGCAACATTGGATTTAAGAACCCAACATGCTGAGGCCTTAACAGCATTTGCCCTGTTTTCCCTAGCAGTAGTATGAACTACATGCTTAGCAGCAGAAACTGCTAGCTTTGTAGTTGTTCCCTTTAGTTTCCAAACTTGTTTTTGGACCACTGCTCTTGTTTTCCTTTGAACAGTTTTTGATGCATTTTTGTAAAATGATTTTGCATATTTGACTATTGGTCTTGGGTTAACAGTCATGAATGGTCTAGCAGTAGAAACTGCTTTTGTAACTGCTCTGGGCTTTGTTCTCTTAGACTTAGAGTGAAAGTGAAATTGAGGAGTTTGCCTTTTGTAATTCACCCTATTGTGTGTATACCCAGATACCCTTTGGTTGCAGAAAGCTGCAAGATGGTCAAATTCTCCACATACAAAACAAGCTTTGTTATAAAAGTCAAAGTCATCACCTAATTGGTTAGACTTGAGGCCATTCCAATTTCTTTGGTTACCTCTGGGCTTGCTAGTGGATCTATATTGTTCACAATATTTAACTGGTTGCCTAACATGTTTAATGTTTGTTCTAGGCCTAACAACATCTTGTTTGACTATCTTAGGAACACTTGTTCCTGCTTTCTTAACCACTTCAGGTTTAGACATAACCTGTTTATCTTCATCATCATCAGATACCTAGTCTTCAATGACTACTCTATCTGATCTTCTATTAGAGGACACCTTGTCCTCAGGAAGTGAAGTTTTACTTAAACTTTCACTTACTTTCTTAGGTTCATCAACAACTAGTTTTTTTTTTGGCTGTACACCATATTGTAGCTCAGGTTGTTGAAATTCAGGGACACATGAATTTTCTAGGTCAATCCCTGGGGGTTTAGGGATACCTCTGTATGGAGGTGGGACACTCTTATATCCTAACCCTGACTTGGCTCTATTAATCACTTGATATTCTATCATGTTGGTTACACCTCTAGAGGCATGTTCTAGTGTTTGTGTATTCAAGTGAATGTTTCCATTTTCATTTTTGACCCTATCAAAAGCCTCTCTTAAAAGCTTAATTTCAGCATCTCTAAAGAATATGTCTTGTCTTAGAAGAGCTTTGTCATCAGAAAAAGCAAGTTCATTTTCTTTGTAGTATAGGATCTGCTTTTCTACTGATTCTAAACCACACTTATAATTAATATAGTTTTGATGAGTTTTGCTTAGCTCTTTCTTTTGTTCATCATAATGTTTGATTAAAGTTTGTAATTCTTTAAGAGCAGTACAAGCATTTGAACAAACTTTATGATTTTGTACCTCAGTATAGAAAGCCATGAGTGCCATCTGTGAAGAATCTTCTTCTTCATCAGCCATGAAACTCCAATCAAAACCTAGCCCATCAATAGCTACCATAGCTTTTGAGTTTGGCTCAGAAACCTCCCTTGTTTTGGATGTGCTTCCAAAACCTTTGTTCTTGCTATCTTGCTGCCTTGGCCTTCTACATTCTCTTGAGAAGTGCCCCATCATGTGGCAGTTATAGCACTCTATCTTTGACTTGTCAAAACCAGCAGTATCAGTGTTGCTGATTAAGAGCTTCTTCCCCGTCCTTTGATAGAACTTCTTGGCTCTCATGCTAAGAAGAGAAATTTGCCATTTTAGGTCCATTTCCTCCAGATCATCATCATTGATCTCTTGGAGGTGTTCATAAGTGAGCAACTGGAGCAA